>JALRMI010000177.1:0-56256 GCA_026120165.1 Leptosphaerulina australis
TTATTGTTGAGATAAATGGCTGTGGATTTCATGAATTTACTAGTAATTTTGGGGTGGCCGCTCGGTGATAGGTGGCCGCTCGGTGATACAACACGTTATGGGAAACTCAGCATGGTAAGTAACATAGCTTATTGAGTACAAGCTATTAAACATCTACAGTATAGGCTGCCGAGCGAGAAAATGCATCGGAACCACAACTTGGTGTAACAATAACACCTCAACAACGCAGAAGCTTCTTACGGGTAATGTGCTTCCCAAGCCAGCTGCGCACTTTGCCAAGATCCTGCACCTTTCACATTCTTACCGCAATGCCTCCCCAACATAAAGCGCAGAAGACCTATAGCGAAGATACGTTACAGCTAGCAATATCAGCTATCGACAAAAATGAAGTTGAGAGTGGAAGGAATGCCGCATCTATCTACGATGTTCCTGAAAGCACCCTCCGTTCTCGACGAGCTGGAATCTGTCCACGAGGCGATTGCGAGCCCAATTCAAAGAAGCTTACCAAACTGGAAGAGGAGTCAATTGTCCAATACATCTTGGATCTAGATTTACGTGGAATTGGAGTTACGAGATCCATGGTACAAGATATGGCTTCAGATCTGCTCGCTGGACGGGGTAAACAACCTGTTGGCAAGAACTGGGTTGACAACTTCAACAAGCATACCCCTGAGATCAAGCTTCGAAGAAGTCGTCCATATGATCGGCAGCGAGCCCTAAACGAAGATCAGCGTGTTCTGAGTCCCTGGTTCTCACTTGTACAGTCTGTCAAGGAGAAGTACGGAATCCAGGATGAAGACACCTACAACTTTGATGAGACAGGCTTCATGATGGGCCGAATTAGTTCTCAGATGATCTTTGCAGGCTCCGAGAAGCGCAGTGCTTCAAAAGAGATTCAACTGGGCAACCGTGAGTAGGTTACGTTAATCCAAGGTATCAGCGCAGCAGGATGGGCGATTCCACCATTCATTATATTTCCTGGAAAGGTGCTCATCTCCTCCTGATACAAGGATGCACCTCGCGATTGAGTCGTTGAGATTAGCCCTAATGGCTGGACGACAAATGAGCTCACTGTTGCATAGCTAAAGCACTTCAATGGACATACAAAGGCACATAGTGTAGGCTCACATAGGCTGCTAATTGTCGACGGCCACGAGAGTCACCAATCGTTCGAATTCCATGATTTTTGCAGGGAGGAAAAAATTATTGTTCTCTGCATGCCCTCTCATTCATCGCATCTGCTACAGCCGCTTGATGTAATATGCTTTTCGCTGTTGAAGCGGGCGTATGGGGATGAGATCTCAGCCTTGGCACGATACAGTGTCAAGCACGTCAAGAAGGAAGCCTTCGTACCAGCCTTTAAACAGCATTTGAGAAGACTTTTCTAGCACACAACATTCGTGCGAGCTTTCAAGCTACTGGTCTAGTGCCACATAACCCAGATGTTGTATTGTCAAAGCTTGATGTAGTGCTGCGTACACCCACCCCTGCATCACCACAAGATGACCCATGGGAATCTAAAACACCAAGCAATCCACGCGAGATGGAAGCTCAATGAACACTCACTCGCGATTGTATTCGACAGCACAAGAGCCCGTAGTCTGACTCTATTCTAGGATTTCTTCAGCACCTTCAAAAAGGCGCTGAGAAGGCAGCGCACAAAGTAGTGTTGATGGAGAGGGGAAATGCTGAGCTTAGAAAGGTGGCTTCAGCCGCAACAGAACGTAAAGGCCGTAAAAGAAAGTACATACGTGCAGAGGAGACACTCAATGTTGGAGAGGTAGTTGATTCATTTACTCTTGAGATGTCTGGCGGTCAGGAAGAGAGCAATAGGCATAGAAAGAGGGCTCATACGGAGCGGCATTGTGGGCGTTGTAGCGGGACTGGATACAATGCGCGCACTTGTATGGTAAAGATTCAGGATGCAACCGATAGCGGCGAGTTTGGGGAGTAATTTGGTATCATATTTTAGACTAGTCAATGTTGTGGTGTTGCAGGATCAATCTCGTAGTCAGCACGACTCAGTATAGTGTGCAGCTCGCTTAGGGTGCGAAACTCGGTTGGGAGACACGTTAATGAAATTGATGAACAATATTACAGCTTCACCTTAATGCCTGTACAAGGATCTCATTGTACAGAACCGGGCCCCAGCTTGTATTCATCAACAGCAAATCAAATTGACCCCGATGTTGCAATAGCTTCACTATTTGGGATCAACCATTACTACGATTGTTATCGTTACACAGTAAGCCTAAGTAATAGCTTTCTTCTATGTAAACTGATCTCTTTTAGGAGATGATCATGAATGAGTGCACTGCACTCTTTACATTGGGAGGCTCGACAGTCTTCATTGATATTGTCAAAACAGTTCTTGTAAGTAGCAGTTTACTGGTTTAAGTGTACTACGGCTGATTATATCCAAGGCCGGTATGGTTCAGGGTCATTTCGAGGGTAAAACAACCAGGCAATGTTTCTATCTTATCCGCCAGGTGATACTTTATGATTTCGAAGCCAGAGCACTGAATACAACATTCACATTCGCTTTCTCAAAACACCTTTTCGAGTGTTGGGAGTCGAATGCATGGCAGCAACGCGCAGAGCTATGGTGCTAAACCTAATTAGGTTTAGCAACACTCTGGGCACGCGTTGCCGACTACAAACACACAGCAAGCTACCTAACACAAACAATCAATCACCTACTGCACTTTCGTTATCCCAACTGTTGATTCGCCCTCTTGATACCTTTGCCGTATCAACATTGAGAATCGTGTGGATATATTTTCAGTACGCTCAGGGCCGGCGAGGTTGTTTAGAGGGCTCCTGGAGCACATACTGCAGAGAAGTACACTCAGACACAGTGCTGGTGCTGCGAACATAACTTCCTCGCCAGAAGTTCATTTTGACAACGTAGAATTCTCACGACTTCAAAAAACAGCGAGCGCTATAATAAACCGGGAGTCTTATAGTTCCCTGGAACGTGGCAGTACCGAGGCTGCAGAAGACGATGGCCCAATCCAGGCAAGAAACGAACTACCACCTGGCGAAAATCACGGCACATTTCTATTCGAGCCAAATGTGAATGATCAATTCATAAAATCTTTCTACATTGCCTAGGTAGATTGGTTTACTGCCAATCGTTGTGATCAGTATAAATAAATAAATAAATAATCTGGAATTTCAAGTGTTACCGAGCGCTACGTGAGTGTGTTGACACTATAGAGACTATGCTACTTTGTTTAGAGTAAACAGAGCTGCTGGCTACGCCTACAGCTTTAAACCCCCCTATTACTGTCCTTTAGCATTCCCTGACCACTAACTCACCTAACACCAACTTTTCGAAGTTGGGAAAAGGTCGAAATTCATCCTTTTTTCGACTTTTTCCATCTTGAATCTCCCTTCCTGATCTCTCCACAATGTTATTTCTACGCTGCAGCTTCGTAGGCAGTCGCGCAGCCGGGGGCAGCTGAACGTCCTTCATATGAAGAATTCTCATTGGTCTGTGCGCGAGATCAGGGCGTTAGGTCAAGGGAATATGACAACCAGCAGAACGAGGGTAGCGCTCAAATTCCCTTTTGCATGAATCGCAAATAAGGCAGCCAGCAAGGCCTTACAACATACAAATTGGAGATGAAGAAGAAGGATAGGACTGGCGCCGCCTCCCTTCAAACCTACTTCATATACTTTACACGACGAGAGCTACCCGTAGCTTTCTGAACGCCGAATACCAACAGTCGACTTTCCTAGCATGACACGCAAACAAGGCAGCCAGCTTAGCTTACAAGACTTGACGTTGGACATAAAGAAGAAGGATAGGCCTGGCATCAACTTCCCTCTACACTTGGTCCTTCAATTGTCAAATTCAAATGCTTAAAGTGCGGTCAAATTCTGTGTTGTTCATCGATTGATTGATTTTTTCTGTTGCATTTTTCCTCTTCTCTATTTATATGAGTTATAAGGAAACCGTTGCAGTCTCATACACTCCATGGCAGAAGGGGCCTCGTCAATACACGAAAGAGCCTTCAGGGATGACACGTGGTGCTCTCCTTCGTAAAGCCGTTGCATCTTTCCTTGTTATCTGACATCAACACAAAACGATCTTCTAATCTCGCACGGAGGAAAGAGGGAGGCAAGAAATACCTCTACTAGGAGGTAGCTTAAACAAGATCCGCCTCCGCTTTAGCGCCTGGCGCGTCCCCTATACCCCAAGGGAGGTCATCATGTATGTAAAGGCAACTGCCAAATATACCGGGGCGTAAATACAATACTACTACTACTACTACTACTACTACTACTACTACTACTACTACTACTACTACTACTGTTGCAAGGTCCGACTAGCTTATCATCAACTCCTCCGTTTAAAGCAAGATCAAGTGCTGAGCAACCATTGTTGGTAACCGCACTCAAGTTTGGGTGCTTTTTACAACCTCTACCACAATGTTGCGTTGAACATTTTGGTGTCCTTGTGTTTTGCACTGCGTGCCTTGCTCACAATGCATCGGCCCCTGGGACTCATCCCACATCATCCCTTGTATAAGCATAGATGCACTCAAAGCTTCCCCAACTTACTAGAAATGCTGCTAGTGTTTCTCGTCTTCAATATTCTAGGACTAAGATATGACGTTAAATTTAAATCCAATCCAATCCAATGAACAAAATGCTCAGTTGGCTGAGAAATAGCGGAGGCGGCAGTTGCTCGGCCAACCATACCTACCGTAACCGGTAGTCATGAGTAAACGTCGAACCACCTAATTAGTACAATCAGCAAATGCTTCATACGACTACCCTACTGTCTTTCGCACCTTACACATTAGTGTTACCATGTCCTCTACATTTTCGTCGCCCGAGTCGACCATTCTCAACTGGCTCAATGGCGTCTCTGCATTCCCGCCCACTGAGTACGTGCTTGATTGCCGTCTGTTGCTTTGGCTCTTACTAACACGGGTGAAGCATCACTATCACCACTTCTATAAAAGCCTTGCCACAACACGAAAGCACAACCGCTCAGCGACCAGTGAAGCGATTGCGTTCAACAGACATGGACTCAGGCATTGGTGTCGTTTGCGATTATGCCACATCTCAGGAAACGCCGCGCCCTTCTAAACGCCTTCGCGGCCTTGATCTTACTCACCATTTTTCGCCGTCTACGTCCTCTATCAACAGTGCGTCCACAGTGTCCATTTCATCGCACAAGAGCGGAAGGCTCAGCCCGGTCAAGCAAATACAAGCCCTCGAAGATCTCGAGCGACCTGTGGTCTTCTGCGATTTGGGCAGCCTTGAAGCAGAGAGTGAGCAGGCGCACCTAGGTGTCATTACGATGCACACAGCGGCACAAATGCTTGCTGACGGAGTCGGAATATTGGAATACAACGATGCGGATGCATTCAACGCATCGATTGCCGAGCTTCCTGAGTTGGACAGGACAAGGTTGCAATATCCAATGACCAAAGATCCTCGCCGAGCTCACTATGGATTAACCCCCGCAATAGACAAGGTCGCCAGTATTGTTCATGCTGCGCGCGCATTGAACTCTGGTGCAGGCGGAGCTGAGGATGAATGGAACACACACGTGCAGTATCCGTTGCTTAGTCTTGCGCTTGAGACAAGTCAGCACTCAAAGGCACTCTCGATCCGCTCAGTGTGAGTCGGCTCCCATCCCGTCATCCCTGCTGTTATCGGTTGAGACTTACCGCAGTTAGAAAATCGGCTCGCATCGACCCTGCGGAACTATGCAATAAAAACCTTCCTGGTCGCATTATTGACTACGTCATATGCCTCCAACCAGACTCGACTTTGTCCCAGGCATACAAGTCACTTCGACCCTTAGCAGCCAATACAGTAAAGTCTTGGAATCACATTACCCGTCTACAGAATTTGCCCATTGCCATAAACATAGAGACCAAAGGCCCCATGAAGTCATGGTCAGACGGTAAACCTCAGATTGGAATCTGGATAGATGCTTGGCTGCGGCGATGTGAACTTCTCTGGGAAGACAGCATGACCTCGGCAGCAATTTTGGATAAGGATTGGCCAGCAATACCTGTGCTTATCTCGCAAGGCCATGAGTGGCATTTGTTGATTGTCACCAAAACTAACAAGAGAGTTGTCATCAGTGAGCAGATTATCATTGGAAGTACACGAAACTGCTTTGACGCTTTGAAGGTTGTGGCTGTGCTACACTGGGTCATGGACTGGGCAGAGAGGGTCTGGCGCCCTTGGTTCATGTTTCTGATCGCTGGTAGCGATGAATGATTTGGTCGAACTAGAGCAAGATCATACTTCCAGAACACATCTGAGAAGCTAATATCCTGATCAGTGTGTTGGACTGCGTTGTCAGCTGGGGATTTCGATTATTGACGGACAGTCATCTTCAGCCAGGCATCATGCTGCTCTTGGTGCGGATCCGAACACCACTGATCAGGATGATTGAAGAAAACCCTTACCAAAACTGCAAGGGAGAATTTCACTTGAGTCTCGGCTTTCTAAGCCAGGGAGACCAAGCAGTCTGCTCAATGGGGTTGGGTAGCCGAGTCTGCAGGAGGGTGTAATATCGCTGCGAGTACAGCAGAGTGTTAGAACGAGATGTCTCACTACTCTCTGCCTTAGCATTGGTTGGTTTAATAATTGAAGCTGAGCAGGCTTGCTTCTGGAAAATATGCGGCAGTTTGAGCAAGCCGAAGATCACAGTTGGTAAGTAGACTGACCCGTGTGCTCCTTCATGTGCGCTAGACACCTTCCACCGTAAGTTAAAGACGGCAAGCATGGCACGTAAACAAAGCTAGTAAATGGCCTTGATTCGTTCACCTGTCAGATAAAAGGCCTCTTTCGATGGATGATACCACGTGACATCTCTTATCGGAGATTACCCCTGCCGGAAAAAGTCCAAAGACAAAGAAAACAAGGCTTCTAAGCCACTGGAAGCTTCCTGCACTGAAATGCCGTCTGTATTGCGTGCGTTCTCGATAAGCGCAATCACAGGCATACGTGTTGGCTACGTGTCCTTAGGGGACTTCACTAACCACGTTAATCACGATAAAACTGGCTTGACAATGTTACAAAAATGCGTAAATCAGAGGACAGAGGATTTTAGCATTCAGTTGTGGGACTAAATACTATTCCAAAATGGCCTAGATCTCCATTTGTACTTGGCGCAGCATATCTGCCGGCACACCGTTACTATGTCTGCTAATGTCTCACAAAGTTATGATTAGAAAACACATTCATCCAACCCATCGAATTCTTGGAGACCGCGCGATTCTAAAAGTGGACCAACCCGCAATGCGACTCCAATGCTCGCTGAGGGCTGAGATAGCCATTCCGCTTCACTCCGCCCAGACGTGTTTGCGCTCGGCGTATCTCGGGACGAGACCAAGTGCACCTGTAATTTCCCAACGCGAGCTACATTCGTCTCGAAACCTCCGCCGCAACTTTCTCTTTCTTAAACTTGTCACCGGCTGCAGGAACAAGTTACATCATTCCAGTTGAAGACGATCTTTACCCCGCCTATCATGTCTTATCTTTTCCAAGCTTTTTTGCGCCAGAAACAATACTCCGACCAAAGACTGACATGCCTTTTCGAGTCTATAAAGCCGCCATGGCATTTCTTGGCATTTCTTGGGAGTCCGGCAGTCGACCTTAGTCAGGTCGAGATGCAAGTCCTATGAACACGCGATAGTAGAGAAATTAAGATGAATACGATCATCCCCGCAGATTCGGTGCCTCCCGTCGCCAATCACTCCTTCGCGTTCCCATCGATATATACTGCTTGGCCCGGGTGAGCTAGCAACTGCCGCTGCCAAGTGTATGCCTTGTTTCCAAACCCAGCCTTAACAGATGAATGGCACTGGATAAGATTAGGACCTGCCTTGTAAAGAGAGGCTCGCTCTGGGTAATCCACCGCTCAAATGACTGCCGCCGCGACTAGGACAACCAAGACAGCAGGTAGGACGAGAATGACCCATCCGCTGACATAGTGGGAGGACCGTTCCCCCACCGTTGCACTCGGATTGTGCCTGTTTGAGAAGGTCAACACTATGGGTGTCAAAGTGTATTCGAGAGATTTCGGACTGTCGCGACAGGCGGTCTGCTCCTGATGGTTACGGGCTTCCTTTTGCTTGAGTTAAGCATGAGTACAAGAGTGCCTAGAAATCCTCTTCGAAGCGGTATCAATCCGCAGCTGATCACTTCGATTCTCTCATTCTAAGCATTCTCCAGCCTCCAATATGCAGCTCAAGACCCTCCTCTTCTCTCTGCTTGCTTCATCAGCAGCAGCCAAGCGCAGCTGCGGTACTCCCAACGCTACCGCGGAGCAGATCCAGATAGCGCAGAACCTCCAGATCCTTGAGGCTGAGGCCGCTTTTGCTGAGTCAAGCCTCGCTGCTGCTGCCACCATCAACATCAAGGTCTATTGGCACGTCACCGCTACCTCCAAGACCGTTGCTGGCGGTTATCTTACCCAGGCGACACTCGACAAGCAGCTTGCTGTCCTGAACACGGCCTATGCCCCTCATGGCATCTCGTTCACCCAGGCCGGCGCAGACTGGACCGTCAACTCCAACTATGCCAACGACAAGGCTGAGCTCGCCATGAAGAAGGCTCTCCGCAAGGGAACTTACGCCGATCTCAACGTGTACTTCACCCCTGGCACAGAATACCTCGGATATGCGTATTTTCCTCAAGCCGTAACTACCGGCTCCACCGAGTTCTACCAGGACGGCGTTGTGATCCGCTCCTCCACCGTCCCTGGCGGTTCTGAGACCTCTTACAACCTTGGTCACACAGCCACCCACGAGATTGGCCACTGGCTGGGTCTGTATCACACATTCCAAGGTGGTTGCACGGGCTCAGGCGATTACGTTTCTGATACGCCTGCTGAAGCTTCCGAGTCGTATGGTTGTGCAACAACCCGCGATTCCTGCCCTAGCCAGCCGGGACTGGACCCTGTTACTAACTACATGGACTACTCTGATGAGTAAGTGATCTCTCCTTGATCATGACATGAAAATTTGACACTAATTTTTTCCTAGTTCTTGCTTTACTGGCTTCACTGCTGGCCAGCAGACCCGTATCTACAGCTACTGGAACTCGTACCGCGCTGGCAAATAAGTGCAAGACCGTTGCTTTGTACTTATCTAGTTCAGTGAACTTTTGGCGAGAACTGATTTTGTAGCCTAAGCATAGCAAAGCATAGCATAGCGACCTATTGGCGTGGATGATTACGAATGCAATTGATACCCTTACAAAAGTTGTTAGCCAAAACGGGTGTGTTCCTGAAGACCAGCCTACGTTTGGGCTGTTTTTAGGTTCTGTTGTAATGTTGAATCATGCTGTGGCCAGCGCTGGTCTTTATATACCTATTAGCTTTGCCCTTTGAGTACCTCGATGACCCATAGAAACTAGCCTCCGCAATTGGCCATACCTTGCTGGAGACTATGCATGTTGCTGATCCTTGCTAAGAGCGTTTTGCAGAGTCAAGACCTTGTTTGTGTATTTTCCTCTCGGCATTGTCATCAAGTCGCATGCGAAGGGTAGGACACCGATAGGCTGGTAACGAGTCGCATATCACCAACTTGCTCAAATCATACACGTGTGAAAATGTGACACTATAGATAAGTTCCGAAGCGACTGAGCAGTGAGCCTGATTCGACGTCTCACACTGCTCAGACCTCTAGTGCCCTACAGTAGAGTTGCCACTACCACCAACCCTATAGCTCTCGGGCGGCCCATTGTGACTATAAGTCACTCCGCCTAGATCCAATATAACTTTCTGCAATATCACATTCGCTTCTACAAGCCATACCTTCAGTGTGTGCTTTCCCGGATTTGTCGCCCCAAAGTTCGTTGTATTGTACCACGCATTCCGCGCAACTGCTGTGCCCCATCCAACCGGGAAGTTTGGCTGCGGCTGATCGATCACGTACTGGCGACGCTGTTCTGGTTTGTCATCTATCTGGGTGATGTACGCAAGTGGTTTCTTGGGGTCGATGTTCAGGCTGGGCGAAAGAATTAAAGTAACGTTCAGACCCTTGGAGGCAGTCGTGGGAGTAAAGGTCACAAAGTCATATTCGATGGCTGGTGCAGTGTTTGAATTGAGGCCCTCTGCAAGTGAGTCATTGAGCTTAATTGCTGAGAGTGTGCGGCCGTATTTGGGCAGAGTTGTGAGCGAGAGGTTACCCTTTGGTGTGAAGCGGGTGTAGTGTTCTGCTTCAAAGGCAAGCTGGCCAGCGGACTCGACAAAACCAGCGCTGAAATCAGAAGGGATGCTTGTTTTGTTGACTTGTACCATCACTTGCGGCATGCCGAATTGTGTACCGTAATCGGTGCTGCTTGAAATGTTCAGAATGCTTTTTTTGCTGAACCCGTCCGGAAGTTGAGAGAAGTCAACTTCTACATAAACGCGTACGTCTTCACCGTCTGGAGCCATAGTACCAGAAGCTTGGGATAGCTTAATAAAGGGTTCGGCTGAGATATTCCAGTTGAAGGTCTGTGTACCGACAGACGCAATCTCGAGCCAGCGCTTGGGAGTGAAGGGTGTGATGTCGAGGAGGCTCAGAGAGCCACCACCGTTTGTGTGCCACTGGTCATCACCAGGTATAGTTGCATTGCTACCTTCGACAGCAACACCAAGATCTCCAGCAAGACTCCTTTCCATAGTCTGGACCCAGCGGAGGTACGGTGTCGACTGCCGCATGGGTTGTTGCCAGTAACCTTGGTAACCCAAATGGGTCTGGTCCATCATGTGGTTCCATTTTCCGTTGAAAAGCTCATGGTAGTGCTGAGTAAGGTTGTGGTCTTTTTTCATACCGTCGATAGTGCGTTGCAACCACATGTTGGCGCTATTCCTACCCATGCCGCTGTAAACAATATTCCTTGCTCCAGACACTTGGACATCCACGAAGTTGCCACCAGCAAGAACGCGGTGCAGGACCATTTCATAGAAGGCAGGCTGCTGGTCCATCGGAAGGGCGTCATAGACATCTTGGGCCTTGTTACCAATTTCTTGCCATTGTGCAAGGATGCGATCAGCTTCTTCGTAGTTGAGAATGCTGTACGAAGAGGGTTCAATCCATTCAAACTTGCGCATGTTCGCGAGGAAGCCATATTCGTCTAGAATGTCTGAGACAGTCTGTGCATGCTCCTCATTAAAATTGCGCGCAGCCCACTCTGCAGTCCATTGTGGTACTGAAGTCTCGTCGTATGCGTCAATATCGTAAGCAATGTCAAACCAGTGGCTGATGGCAATCTCACTAGGCTTGATGTCACCGACATTGACTATCCAGATGCGGTCCGCACCACGGTCTTTCGCGAGCCGCATTTGATCGTATGTCTTCTGTAACTGAACGGTATCGATCCATTTATAGTTGCGCGAATCACCAACGTAGTCAAAGTGGTAGTAGACGCCGGCACCACCAGACCTTTTTTTCTCATCGCCTACAGGCAACCTCCGGATATTTTGGAAGTTGTCCTCGGTCCACAGAAGTGTAACATAATCAGGAACCTTCATCCCCGCTTCGAAATAGTCCTGGACTTCTTTGTAAAGACACCACATCTGTGGCACTTTCGAGGCATTGCCGTGAATCTTGTTGAGGATGTCTTGTTGTGCATCTACGACAGCCTCAAGCACACTCGTCTGTACATCAGCAGACATAGCGGTGTCATGATAGCCACGCATTCCGACGGTGACGACGTTCTCATAGGGCGCAGCTCGTTGAGCTCCCTCGTAGAAGTAGTCATACAGCGTGGCGTTGTTAGTCGCCCACTGCCAACCTGATTCACTGCCCTTCGCCACTTTGCTCCACTCGGAAGTAGCACGCACCATAGGTTCGGTGTGCGATGTTCCCATGACGATTCCGTACTCGTCCGCAAGCGGCTGATTACGTGGATCATCGACATTGAACATCCCGTTCCACATAGCCGGCCAGAGGTAGTTTGCCCTGGATCTGAGGAGCAATTCGAAAACGTGAGAGTAGAATTCGGCCCCGAAAGGACTGTTTCCACCATATCTAGGGTACCTTTTGTTTGCCCATCCTGTCAATGCAGGTGCCTCGTCGTTAATGAAGAAACCGCGGTATTTGACAGTTGGAGTCTTTTGTACCTTTGTGGTGTCAAGAGCGTAGACTTCAGCATGTTTTTTGGGAGGGACATCAGCGAACCAGTGCCATGGAGATACACCAATTTGCTCAGAGATATCATAGATGCCGTATATCGAACCACGCCGGTCACTTCCTGCATGAGTTCAGTGAAAGAGCTTTGAAAAATTGCATGATAGAGCTCACCGGCAATGACAAGCGCCTGATCAGTCCCGTTTAAGGGATCCTGCACCAAAGCACTGACGTACGATTCCCATTGCCCTTCAATCTCACTAACATTGAGCTTTCCGCCAGCGATCAGATTGTCGATTAGACTTGAATTACCAATCGTGCCTATGATAATGGCGGTTCTACTGATGTTATTCCCACCCTTGCCCGCGGCCCAGTCATCGCTGATACCTGTCACATTAAAGATCATGGTAGCGTTCGCTGTGGCCGAGCCCGTAGCCATCAAGGTACCATTGGCATTTGTTACCCGTCCAAAGTCAATCGCAAGGTCATGCGACGCACGGAGTACGCCAGGCCAGTCTGCTGCATCAACATGAATGTTGGCTGGCGAAGAACTGGTTGCGAGAAGGTAGCTTCCATTTCCGGCAGTGAAGTTGATAGTAGGTTTGCGGAAGCTCTCAATTGGAGTAGCAGGTGTGAAGAAGAAAGCCGAGAGCGACAGAGCACTCATTAGCCGGAGTGGTGAGAACTCCATGACGACGGTGAAGTACAACTGCTCAGGCCATTGAAAGATGAACGGATGTTCTCCCTCCTTTATGCAGGCAAAGATTCGAGACAGGTCATATTAGCCATGTTGGCAAACATGCACAGGTACAAACGGCTCCATAACCCTGTGTTGATCACTTCTTCCACGCATGTTCAACTCTCTGTTTCCAGGAAAAAGACGCTACCAAGTGGTCCGAGGTGACGTGCACCAAGGTGACCGGCTATATTCGAGGATAAATCGCAAGCAACGTGATCATTACTGCTTCCCCAGATTCATTGAGTGTGGGGCGGAGGCATAGCCGCAAAATAAGGCGCCGAAGGAAGAATGTACAGAGCGCATCTTAATATGGTAAAACACGCTCAAGACGTGTCGACATGAGGTACGTAGATCACTTTTCGGGATCAGGCAATTCTTTGTGAATTATTCCGCAAAGAGACTTACCGTGAAGATTTCAACATTCGATCGATTCTTTTTGGCATTGAGTACATGAAGACCATTCTGGACGGTCTAAGTGGTGGATCTTCGGTATGAAGAAGTGCGGAGCGGAGGTGTGAAAAAAAAAGGCTAAATTGGACATGCGCTAGTGGTCCCCGCATTGCGCTAAATGCACGCCAAGCTTGAAACTTTCAGCAACCGCCTAAACATTTTCCAGATGCATTGCAGATGTGATCCACTCGCCGGCAAAGCCCATACCACACGTAACTTCAGCCTGAGGAAACTAAGATGGCACAAGGTGCAGTAAAAAAGTCTAAGCCAGCTGCGGCATCCAGAAAGTACGTTTTGTGTTTCTGTGGCTTTATGCGCTCTCACTGACGAAAGTTGCAGACCATCCAAGACCGGCCCTCGACCTGGCGCAAAAGTCATCAAGCCTAAGAAAGCCAAGCTCATCCAGCAGAACAAGATCATGAAGAAGAGTGCCGCCGGCCTCGTAGGCCAGACTGAAAAGTTTCTTGCTGAGAAAGCTGGACACCTGGAAATCCTGAAAGGAGGAAAGAAAGAGAAGAAAGAGGGTTCAAAGAAATGAGAGGACCCCGTTGTCTTCGAAGCACCATAAGGAACACGTTTTTTGGTACGGGCACATACGTCTAGCGTTGCAGCGGCCATCTTATAAAGGGTCTGCGTACCGCCACAGATCTGGCCGCGAGGATCTCCAGGACACTGAGACACCACAAAGCGAGGTTCTGGGGTCCTAATGGTTAGTTGGAGATTTTGTGCATTGGCGGATGCGGCCTAGGATTCTTGAGCATCATGGCACGAAACGAATAGCTCGTAAAGAAATCAAGGCTGAGGGAGGGTGCAAGACAAAGGTCGCGCTGCGCTCGAGGCGACAAGTCGTGAATTCGTGTACCACTCCTGTAGACTTTAAAACATGCGATGAGATGTCAAACCTCTCAGATAATACCAGCCCGTGCCGCCTCACCAGCACCAGTCTCAACATTCGCCTCACGTGCTTTTCCTTTTCCGAGGCTACCTTCTCCAACTCCCATGCGGCGCGCAACATAGCGCTGGGCAACGATGCCGACACTGAGACTGATGGTCTCTTCCATCCACTCAGAGACCCATTCACGGGGGTCAACACCTCCACTCTCGATAATCTCCTGAATCTCCTCTGGCAGCCGTTGCTCTTCGTCTACAGCATCAGTGTTCACAGAAGCATCCAGCCATTCTGCCCACTTGGCAGGGAACGACTGGCTAACTGTCTTGAAACTGATGCCATGAATGGGATCATGGAGATACACTGCAAAGAGAACCAACTCCTCCTCTTCCTTTTGCTCCTGCACATCGCTTTGCTTTGAATCTGCTAATTTCGATGTGCCGAAGAGCTCTACGGGCGCCGAGTAACTGATGGCCTGAATGGCGATAAAAATATCGCTGCTTCGCACAGGGTTGGTCTCGCTGAGCACTTCTGTAGCTTGCTTCGCGGCTGCCTCGACGCCGCCTCTAGTAGCAAAGAATTCATCGGCATATGATTCAGCACTCACCCTTGTAAGCTTGGTGCCTTCGGCGAGACCCTGAACTATGCTTAGATCTCGCTTTTCTGCATGACGCCACCAAGGTCCATCGTTCCAGCCTCCACCACCGCCTCTATATCCCTCAATGGAGCCGCGCTGTGTAGATTCTGAGCCACGCTGAACGACTAGTAAGTCACCGCCCTCAACCTGGGCCATGACAGTGGAAAAGGTCTGGTAGATTATGGGATCGAGGGAGGGGTAACCGATGAGGTCGTGGGTGATATGGATCTGTAGGCGTTCATGCTGTGCAATAGGTGGGGCGAGAGTGTGCAAAATGTTGGTGAAGGTTGGCAGTGCATGCTTGCTCAGCTCTCCTCCTGTAGCTCGTCAGCATGCTGGGTTATATAGCCTTTTTCCAGTCAGCATACCCATGCCCCGAAGGGCGCCAACATTGCCGCGAACCTGCTCTGCCCAACGCTGTGCCTCTTGATTCTTCTGGAGTTCCTGGTATGCTGCTTCTGCCTGCTTCTTTGCAGCATTCGCAGCTTCAGTCGCAGTGTTCAGGATACCGCCCCAACCTCCACCCCACCACGAACCGCCTGATGTTATTTTTGCTGCTGTCTCAGTTTTGGGGGCAGGCAATTCTTTGACAGGTTCCTCTTGGGTAGGTGCGAAGCTCTGATGAAATGACCGTGTGCTTTCTCCTGACTTCCTTGATGGTACTACTCGATCCTCACTAGTACGTGCGGAGCCGGTAGACGAGGGAGTCGCAGTATCAGCCCCCCTCCGGTTGCTCGAGGTTGCCGACGACGACAGTTTAGGTGTATTGGGACGACTTGTCGGGCGTACTCCTTCGGGGCGCTGGAACTTCCCAAGGTCCTCAAGCTCTTCGAGCCCCTTAAGCGCATCATCCTCTTGAGCCAGCTTCTGTCGTGGGGCTTTTGATCCCTTCTTTGGAGGAGGAGTTGGTGCCTCAGCACCGAGCAACTCGAGCTCTGCTAACTCCTCCTCAACTGTTTTGGGAGGCATTGTAGATCACAAAGAGTTAGATGATAACAGTGTACAGTAGAATCAATAATAGCTCAGCGATGTGTGGTGGTGAAGGTGGTTGTCATTTACTGACAGCTGTAACAATACGATGTCATTGCACGTTCGCACTGTTGTTTGGAAGCTCCCGTCCAGGCGAGATGCCTGTCGCGTTGGCTCGGAGTTGTCATTGGCCAGAGTTGGTGTGCCAAGGCAAGTAATGGAAAGAAGCAGCCACGACCGCCTCAGACGAAGATCATCACACATCTCGTCCCTTACTGCTAGCTTTGGTCCATTTCCTTTCTTTGAATCTCTGTATCGCCCAACTGCAAGTATTTCCGCGACTTTGTTGTCATTGCGCAAAGTTTCATTCATCTTTCAGTCCTGCAGGTTTTCCGCCTCCTTGACAGGCTTGGATCTGCACTACACCTCCTCAGGACTGTACATGCAAATCTCGACAAAAATCATCATTCGAGCGCAGCACTCGCGCGCTCAGTTGCCAGCAAGGATTGAGTCCAATGCCAGTACCACGGAGTCTTCCTGCCCGATCCTCACAACGGCGCAATTCTGTGCAAGATGACACGGCTACACGGACCCGTTCTAGTCGAGGAGCACCTGCTGCAACAGGACCAGAGACAATTGAAGCAGTCATGGCAAAACAAAATTCGCATAAGCTGAGTCCTAATTTAACAAGGAAAACAACTCGTTCTGCATCCAACATCTCAAGTCAACCATCTTTTACCGATGCTGCTCCTGAGGTCTATGCTTCATATGAGCGTCCGTTCTTGATGGTATTTGGCTTGTCACGCGAATTCTTTGATGGTCTTAAGAGGCATCATGGCAAACTACCTAAACAGCGCAAGTACTTTGATAGTGCAGTGCAAGAGTCGCCGACATCAGATGAGGAATCCCAGTCTGAAGTAGAAGAAAGCGTAGATGAGAGTGAGGAATCTGCTGACGCAGCACCTACTGCCTCGCATACTACGCCCCGAGGACGAGGTCGCGGTGTACGTGGAGGGCGTGGTGGACGAGGAAGAGGTAGTCGTGGTAGGGGAAGAGGAGGTCGGATGCGAGGAGGTCTGATTCGAAATGCTTCGCCCATCCGATCTCGCCCAACACGAACCGCGGCTCCTATGTTTTCGCTCACAGAGAATGATGGTGGTGCGTCCAATCAGACCACTCCAAACGGCGCCAAGCGCTCGCCCCAGCCCAACGAAGATGAAGACGAAGACGACCTCATGACCGACGGCTCTGACTTGGCCAATCCGCACGACCTCATCGATGAAGATGCCGACAGCGAAGTTGAGGATGAGTCTATAGGTAATGCTCACTTAGAGTCTATGACCCCGGCTGGTTCGCCACCATCAACCACCACACCACAAGGTTCACCTCCTAAAGGCCTTCTTGACTCTATACTCGATGGCTCGTACACTGCTCCACTGGCCGCAGAATCGAAATCTAAACTCTCATTGAGAACTGCAACAAAGGCGAAAAACCCCAAGATCTCTCTGACTACGATTTCGGATTCTCAAACGCCTTGGGAAGCGGCTTCCACACCTACAGAATCCGCAGCCCTCAAACCACTTAATCCTGAAGACGACTATCTATCTGAAGAAGACCTGCCGGGCCCCTGGGCCAATGAAACTTACCAACAGCCTCTCGAAGATTGCGAAGATCTGGCCGACTATCTTCTTCAACGGAGATTTGAGGCTATGTCCGATGTCAATAGGATCATCGCCGCCTTCAACAAATTTCCCGCCGCTCAACGCAGTACGGAGAATTTGTATGCTCTGGCTGAGAATGCGCAGTATATACTCAGGTATTGGCAGGACGAGTATCTTGAACTGGACGCTCGAGTAAGTCATACTAGGTTACCGGAAACTCAAGAATCGAGACTGACATTGCTAAGACCGCACCCCACATGCATCCGCCAAGGAAAGCATGTAACAGTGGACGAATTCCTGTGGCGTCCCAAACATTCGAGGACATGAAAGAAGCTGACCTGTATGGCTACAATTTTGATCCCAAAAAACCGCCTGGGTGTCAGGATCCCTGGGTACAACGTCCAGGTGCCGAGAAAAGCGGTGGCCGAGAGCTCCGAACACGTCGTGCGCGTGACATGCTGGATTCTGCAGCTGCGAGTGAGGAGGACGAGGAGGATAACGAAGGCCGCTCATCAAGGCGGCAACGGAAACCACCTCGCAAATTCGATGGTACTGATGCAGTCACAGGGGCTATCACCCCGAGAAAACACAACGGGTGGGGTGGCGCCCGGAAAAAGGGTGTTAGCAGATTCGCCATGCCTGCATCTGAGACTCCAGAGCCTGACAGTAGACCAGCCAAGCGAGCCAGAACGGCAACAGCTTCGGCACTTCATCAACGCCTTGTACATGAAAGTGTACGTGAGGGCTCTGTAGCAACAACGTCTGGCGATGAAGGTTCATCAACAATGGACTTCGAAGAGTACGCTGACACGAACACGAAACGTGGGCGGCCGCCAGGAAGCAAGAACACAGGGCGACGCAGTGACTTTGGTATAAAGAAGGGACCTCGTAAGAAAATTAAGGAAGTTGATACGCCAGTGCCATCAGCGCACGGTCCAAATGCTCCACCACCAGCTCTCCAGTCATTGAGCGCAGGTCAAGGTCAGTTCTCCATTGATCCTCAGCCTCTTTCAAATACATCTACCTTGCCGGCACCGAACTCTGCTGAGACGGTCTTCCAAGCTACGCCGCAACCTCCTGCTGCGCAAGAGAGTACCCTCATACACCCAAGTGAATCGAGCACGCCAGACGCATACATGATCACTGCTCCGTTGAGTCAATACACCAATAACCACGCTGAGGATGCCACCCCGGCTCCAGGGTCGAGACGAAAGCCGCGTGTCAAAAGCGAAAAACGAAGCCAGTCTATGACTATATGGTGGGCAGAACGCAAAGCTCGCAAGAAGGAGCAGGATGAGAAGGAGGGTAAACCTCCAAAACAGCCAACATCAAGGTCAAATTCCTCGAGCGGACGACGGGGCGGTCGAGCAACCGGGGGGCCGAGTGCGACAGCAACGCCCGTATCGACCCCTCCAGAAGCGCAAAGGCCTTCCCCTATGCATCATCAAGACCATTACCCGCCAGAACCATATCCCATGTATGCACCATTACCGCCTCTTTCAGCACCATCTCCTCATATGATGTACTCCTCGGCACCCTTGCAGCACCCTGTGTTGTTGCAGTATTCTCCGCTTCCTGCTCTTCCTTCTGGGACCTTTCCCGGATACTCAGGCCCACCATCCCTTCACTCCCACATTGGATCTCGAACACTTGCTCCGGCTCCACAACAACTACCTGCATACCCTAGTCCTTACGGACCACAAAGTCCTGCCGGACCTCGTCCAAGGAGTAGCGGCCGAAGCGGTCCACCGCCCTTAGCGCCCGCACCACCGCAACATTACAGCCCATATGCACCGATAAATATGGGCCGAGAGATGCCATTCAAGGTTATGGTTCCGGGCCCTCCCCCACATGACGATCGAAGAGGCAGCCGTTAGCACCGGCTGCCCGACGGAAAATTGGTGGATGTAATTGTGATTGATGATTAGACTTGCTAATCATGATAGTATAGAAGACGTGAAAGTCATTGGTCCCTCAACTGAGCGTAGCGTTTTGTAGGGCCTTCTGGTTAATCATTTTGAATGTATCATACGTACGCAAAGTATTGTCCGATATTACAGTTTCCCGTGTTAGAAACATTCATCAAACACAGCTTGACCCGTATCGAGCTTTCCAGCCGCTAGAAGCACTGTTCATGTGACACTGAAATATCTCTTACTGTGTAAGTCGAAAGGGTTACGCACGTCTAAGGCACATTCTGATTGGCTGTGGGCGAAAGTGTCTCGGTCGTGATTTCGGACACCCTAGTGGCAACGGATGTAAGATTGATTGCCTTGGCCTTTGGGGTTATGATCCTTCATCACATCCAACGAGGGTGTTTCCAGGTGACTCAGCGACTTTGCGTACGAATTCTCGAATCTTCAGGTTGCTATGAGTAGTCATGTAGTTTCTGGCATCCACTGCTGCTGCCTGGAGCATGACGCTTACTTCTATAATACACTTTGAAGATCTACTTGACGGGGAATGGTTTTTATGTAAAGAGGATTCGTGATGTTAATCTGGGATCCAATACGATAAACGGCATGTTTGTTCACAAACATACGTTCGACGAGCATCATGTATTCACAAATTAAAAGTCCAAGTGCTAAAGCAAGTAAACGTAGCTATAGCATCATTTGTGGTGCCTGGATGAAATCTGCCTCGCCTTTTTGAGGTCTGAAAGAAGGTGGGGCAGGGCTAATAGTAGAGCCCCCACCATCGCCTTTGATACATCTCCAACCGTGCTGCAAAGTCCCTATCTAATGGATATTATGGATTATCTAGCCCCTGCTGATACTTTCGGAGTGGCGACACGGGCTCTCGTGAGTCTCTATGAGCTCAGCATCTTAGGCGTGCCAGTTCCAAGCCAGCCAATCACAACAATAACTTGTTTGTCGCACAGCCTCGCCGTGAACTCTCGCCAAACCATCGGCAATCAGAACAAATCGCACCCTCTCCATCAGTGGTGTGCCTGATGAGTCCGATTTTTGACCAGAAGGCTCTACAGATCTCTATTCGCGTCTTGGTGCTAAATACGGTAACCTGCCCATCTCTGTTAGCAGAAGTTGGGACAAGCCTCCTTTTGCTGGACACCTTAAAGTACTAAAAGTGGCAGCCGATTCGTTACAGCACGGTTGATTCTGTCTCACACGCAGCCAAACCTAAGGCCGTCCCCCTACTCGACAAGCTTCAAGTGTGGCTTGTAGAGACGATGGACCACCAGCCAAAGAGTCACGGACGATGATGATGATGAGAAGGATCATGGGGGCCAGGAGATTTAATGAGTGGCTATTGTGGGAACAAGTGTGCAACGCTGTGCAGGGCAGCCTGAATTGGAGCACAACAACAGACACTGTGACATCAACAATGGCATATAAAGTCTGCAGTCCAACTCCAAGCACAATATATCGCGAATCTGGAAATCATTGCTTCACCTATAGATCAGGACTATCATCTTTATTGTGATCCGTAACGACCGAACCTACTCTCCCCTCCCTGTATACATTGAGTAGCAGGAGCTTCAATGCTGTCTCTACTATATTTCTTCGAGACCTTTTCCCAGGCCTTTGGTGACGCGCCGCGCCTCTTTTTGCTTATGCTTAGTTACTACCGGATGTCTGGTCTCATTGCAAGAAGTCCATCTCACGGCGCATGTGAATGGTCCGGGGATGGTTGCACAAACTCTATGAAGACATTGAGAGAGGATCCTTACCCAGAGCCATCAGCGGCACCTTCGTAAGTGTGATTAGATGATTGTGCACAATGCTCTTCTGCCTAGATATAATTCCCAGCATTGCTGTTCCGCTGCCCCACTCAGAGTAGCTTCTGCTAACGATCAGCCAATAGGATCATTGCCTTGTCCGAAAATAGCAGCAATAATGGGTCTCAGCCTCAGGAACAGGACCCTGTGCACGTTCCGCCACGCCCACATACGTCATTTTCACGGTATGCGTATCTTTCCTTTAATAGTCGTTCTACCACTAAGAAAACTACAGGTTTTCCTCTTTGCGACTGGAGACTACGTCTTTAAGGGAAAACTGTACATCTGCATCGTCAAAGCCGAAACCAGAACCGGAACCACACCCAGCACCACCGTAAGTACCCTGATATTGTGCAAGTTATTTGCTTCTAGGCCCCTTGATGAAAGTCAGATGGGTTCTGTATTTCTGCACGACACTGAATGTTCCACAGCGTGATCATTCTTTCGCGCAACAAACACCCAGCGTTCGTGCCTCTACTAGTCGGTTCTTCTTCGCTCTCGTCAGATCTACAGACTCCCAGAAGGCTCGCAAACTACAGCCATCATACTTCTACCCCTGACGCTACGAACAAAGATCACACTATGGGCTCGAAAGCCAGCAAACTTGCACCGCGAAATGGCAAATTGCAGTCTTCGCAGGAGAAGAAGGACAAGGAAGAGATGAAGGAACCAGCAAATTACTACACGCACAGAAGTAAAAGTATGAGGCGAAAGGCTGGGAAAGAGGCCAACAGTGATGGGGCAGGCGGAACGGCCGGTGGGCCTGCTGGAGGTGCTGGAGGTATGGCGTAATTTATATTGAGACGAATCAGCTGGTCATGTACGTTTGTGGGAAAGCTAGAATTTTCGAGTTAAAAGTGGCGTTCAACATTGACTTTATCGAAGTGAGTAAAAAGGCATACAGCAGATCTTAAATATTCATTTGACATGGCCAACAACTCAACCATCCTCTAGCTACGCACCGTCTGACTGAAATGTGCTGACTTACTTCGAGTGTCTTTCAAGACTTGAAAAACGTGTGGTTATGGCTGGCTAATATTCGAACCACACAAACCTGGAAGAATAAAACACCCACTTACATCGATGCAACGTCAGGCAACGATACTCAAGTCTCAAAAAGGCAAAGTATCGCTATGTGTGAGAAAAAGCTCCAGATTGCTTTTATATTGATCGGATCCACTGCAATGCTGCCAAGAGATGAGGGGTGCTCTCGGTTATCGTTTCCGCCTGCGCTGCTTTGGCTAAGCTAGCGGGTAGTCCATTCTTCCGCGATTCGTGCCTCTTTTAGTTGGCAATTTTGTCAGTCAGCTTCAGGCATCTCACAGCTCATTGCTCCGACACTTGTTTTTGCTCTGAAGTGCGGCCTTCTGAAAGCTATGCAAATCTCATCTACAACACCATGACACAGACAGGCAAGTGCGATACCTGCAGACAGCGCAAAGTTAAGGTAAATTCACCCATGCCCATTCGCATGTGCCCCTCGCAATGATGTGCCACTTGAATATCCAAGTATCTACTTACGACGTCGTAATATGCATCACTGACTATGCTAGTGTGATGAAGAAAAGCCCAAATGTGGCGCCTGTTGTAAAAAAGATCGGCCATGCTTCTACTCATATGGAAGAGCATCTGCTTTTGTGATACAGGACCCTAATCAGCTGACCAAACACGGCAAATCAAAGGTTGCACCCGTCTTGCATACGCTAGAGTCATCTGAAGATGCTAGCAGCTTTTCTGACTTCATGTCTATGGAGTTGAGACTGAGTGCTCAAAGAAAAGCTGAGTCTGGCAGTGGCATGTTCCAGACTTTGGCCTCAGTTTCTGTAGCCAAGATTCGCCCATCGAAGAAAATGGCAGCGCGCCGGAAGAAAGCCCTTGTTGCCCACCTTCAACATCTACATCAGGAAGCTTCTCTAGCGCTGGTCAGACCAGCGTCTGCGGAAAGCACGCTAATAGCAAAATGGGTCGAGATGCTTGGTCTTGCTCCAGCCAGTAGCATGCCTTTTTCGATTCTGGGCACTTGGATCCAGTCCATCCCATCGCGCATTGGTTCTAATTCTATGCTCGATCGTGCTGCAGAGTTTCTCATCAATAGTCACGCTGTTTATTGGGACGATAGCTATTCGAAGCGACAGATCGCCAGTGCTACCAAATCGAAAGCCTTGAAAGAATTGCAGTTAGCCATATCGCAAAGTCAGACTTATAACACGTATGAGTTGGCTCTGGCAACCAAGATGCACTACGCTGCTGAGGTGAGTCATCGAATGGGAAGATGCTGTTTTCGGATGATTGTTGATCTTTTCATAGACACTTTTAGGCATTGATACAATGTATCATGCAATCCATGCATTTGGGCTGGCGGAGTTGCTCAGAACTGGCCGTGTTTCAAAAGTTGACGATGAGCACTACTGGAACCTGATTGATAATACATACATCGACGATGTGAGTTTACCCACCTGGTCTTGTCCAGCTTTCTGACGCTTCTAGGTCAATGAAGCCATGCTCGCTGGACGAGCATCGGTGTATGACAATGACTACTACTTATCGATAACCTATCCACCAACAGTAGTTTCTGATTTGGTACAACTCACCCCGATCCAACGAGCGTCAATATCTATCATGCATGTATTTGTGCAGTGTCCACGTCTGAATTGTCTGGTTCGTCATGCCATAACGCACCCGGAAGATAGCGAGTCTATTGCAGCCGCAGTCAGCCTCACAGAGTACATGTGGCGAATCGACGTACCTTCACATGTTGCAGGGCTTATTAAGACTTCTGTCACAATATCCAATGAACCCTCATCTACAGAATTCGCCGACTTGCTCACCAAGTCTTTACAATTCGATTCTGTCCAGAGCATGATACTCTGTACAAGATACTGGATGTTGCAAAACTTGCTCTGTGGATTGACAGATTCACTACATCGCCATTTCCCCATGGAGACGAATTTGTCTCTGCTCCCAGATCTGGAGAGTGTTCGGAGAATAGACATGGATGCAGGCATCTGCCTGGCAGAGTCTCTAGCGTGGGCAGGGTCAGTCTCTCAAAAGCTACCTCTCGTCCCGTTACGACTTCACACCCCTCTTCAAATTTCGATTGGGCCGTGGCACCGTACTATCCGATACTTAACATCACATACCTTCACCATAGCCGCAAACCAAGACGAATTTGATCAGCAACCTTCTGATGAGCTCTCACGAGCCGTGCGGATGAAAACTTGGTTGATAGACCAGTGCAACCAGATCCACGAGCAATGGAATGTTAGTACTGTTGACGAAAACTCACTATACGAAGCGTTGGACTCGATGGCCGGCGAAAAAATCCCAGCATGGTTGCCTACGAAGGTACGTTTCGAGGCCGAAGATGGAGATATGGTGATCCGTCTCGACTATGAGAAGCCAGCTGATACACTTCAAACCCGTGTCGCCCTTCACGACAGAAAGATTTCACACTTGCCTGAGCTTCAGGTGGAGGGCAGCACTACCTCGAATATAAACTTGCATGAGCTTCAGCATAATGTAAATGACGCGGATGACTTCTCAGAGTCTGCAGGCGTCGAAGAGATTGGAATGCCTGGAAGCGCCCCCTCTGAATCGTCAGCATCAGCACACTTCCTTTTCAAATCTGGTCGAAATCTTTGTTCAACATCTGGATGGTGGCCTGCTGCAAATACTGCCGTGACGCCCACAGTGACGACAAATCCAGAGACGAACAGCGCCTTCGGGCCATGCGTAGCATCAAGTTGGTGGCCTCAAACTCCAAAGACCTCCATTTTATTGTTGGACAGCACGCACAAAACATCTGCATTCCAGCCAAATGCCATCAAGTTCGATAACAGAAACGTGAATGGTTGTATGTCGCCGGCTTGGATCAGCACAAGCGCTTCCAGGGTGTCTTCGAGTCCACCTGACAACCAATGAAACATAAAGTGTACATTGGCAGAAAGGACGGGTGGTGTGTTAACCCACTATTTTCCTAGACTTATTGTGAAGTAAAAACGGTCTAACTCATGGTCGCCCGAGCATAGCCGGTTAAAAATGATGTGAGGTCTTTCGATGTGGAGAGGATTGGGAAGGTGGTCAATATGGATCTTCGTTATCTGTCTAAGCGAGCACCTCTTTCGACTCCGATGTATTGAAATAATGGGTTCAGCTCCTTCAACCCCTCGCGACACCTCGCGATGCAGCGATAGCTCTGGACCCTTCAGTACGTATGGCTATACTCTGGAAACAATCTACTGCAGGAGCGCCACCGTGCCGCAGTACTGCCACATGCTCTCGATGAACGTCGGGAAGGTTTATCATGCGGAACGGCACGCGTTTCATCGGGTAATATGCTCATAGAGGCGTGGGGAGTTCGATTGTAAATGACTAACTGTATCAAAAAAGAACGCTATCTCCTGGTATTCATGGTTTAGTGTCAATATCGAGCTTGCCGTACACCCTATTGACAGAAAATGTGGTAATAATCCGATGTAGCTTCTTGATAAAAGCGAGGCTCCCATATTGTCTCAGCCAATACACCACAATTTCAATGGTTGCAGAGCGACGGGATGCAGTGTTACAGGTCGAAGTTGAAAGACATCTATGACAAAATGAGAAATGAATATAGGCAGGGCAAGATAAACATTGGATTTCCGTTCTCGTAGTACAGCTCCTTGAGGGTACAGAGTTGTTTTGCACCATGCGAACTGATGAAGCTTGTTTAATCGAAGTCTCAGTACAAGGCCCGAAGGATCAGGGGTACCTTTTTAGCGCCTTGGCGAGATTTCCGCCATCGATCCACACAACTCCAAATGGCACGACACTTACATAACCACGACTTAAGACACCCACCTCCATGATCTCCATAATTTTGCATATCACATTTCAATTTGCTCATCTAAGCACCCTTGCTTTGCGCTCGCTTAGCTTGCGATTACGTTTCTTGGAACGAATCGCAAATCCTCACTAGCACCGGACAGGAAGGTGAACGGAGCGCCCAGCCATGCCATCGGACTATGGTGTGCCTATGATTGCGAGACATATTTGCGCCCACGAGTTATGCTCATGCTTCGCCCTGCAGCGTGCAGCTCGTGTACCCGGGTACCTGCAGTGGTTGGCTTATCGGTACGCCCCTGTACAACACTTTCGCTACTTTCCTTGGACGTCGTTGCGTTTATCTGTTCGTCACTATAATGGTAGGTTACGGATGTATGGATGTCGTTCATATGTATGAAATTCGAGATTACAACGCCGCGGTTAGCGTTATAATCTCAGGGTCTCGTACCTCCAGGGCGTTCGAGGCTGCCGATACGCCTAATCTCCCCTGTCGCTCGATGCCTTTCTTAGTACCCGCACTCAGCCTCATGTGGAAGGTACGAATGGTTGAGTCCCAGTAGACGTCTACATCTTGGCAAGTTCCTGCAATTGTAGATCACTTATAGTGCCCAGAGAATATGGACAGGGGCAATCCAAGAAGCAGCTTCCTATTCCGACCAGCTGCCAAGATCGCGACTATCGCGTGAATGACTACAACGCTGTAGAGTCCAGTAACGGCAGTATGCGAGACCGTAAGCTGCAGCACAAACTAGTTCGCGAGATCACACTACTGTATTTTTACCTCTTTCTCTACATCCAGAGGAATATAGGGGCCGATTTCCGAGATTGTAGTCGGGTTGAGAAGCAAATCAACAATGTATAAAGGGTAGACGCATAACCACCAAATACCAGTCAACCCCAGTCGTTCACTCCACTCTTCCCTCGTTCAGTCTTTCGTTCTCAATATGCGTTCCGCTCTCATCGCTACCTTGGCCTCCTTGGCCGCTATCAAGGGCGTGCATGCTCACCCGCACGCCCACAACTCTAACTCGCTTGCACGACGAGCCATTGACCTGGACAAGTTCCGTATGGTTGTCAAGACCGAGTACAAGAATGCTACTGAGGTCGACGCGGACCCAACTATCCCTACACTGAGGGCTCGTGCTACCGCCGAGGAGACAGCGACAGAGCTCGTCGCTGCCCAGGCTCCAGGTGCTGAGTTCCGTCTATCGCCAGACCACTACACCGGTAAAAACGGCGTTTCCCACTTCTACTTCAAGCAGACTGCCAATGGCCTTGACATCGATAATGCTGATTTCAACGTTAACGTGCGTTTCACAATATAACCGGGGCACTGATCATGAAGATCAAGGCTAACATAAATTAGATTGGCCGTGACGGCAAAGTCTTTTCTTTTGGTAACTCTTTCTTCAAGGGCAAGATCCCTGCTCTGCCTACCACTAAACTTGGCAAGCGTGCTACAACCGACCCAGCAGACTCTCTTAAGACTGCTGTTAACACTCTCGGACTTCCCGTTGAGGCTGGCTCTGCTGTTGCTGAGCCCAAGGCTGAGAAGGAGACTTTCGCTATCAAGAACACCAGCGGAAGCTTGAACGAGCCTGAGGCTAAGCTTGTGTACCTCATTGACTCTGCTGGCGAACTCAAACTGACGTGGAGGGTTGAAACCGACATTGCTACCAACTGGCTCCTGACTTACGTTGATGCCACTACCGGAAAGGACGTTCACGCTGTTGTCGATTACTCAGCAGACGATAGCTACCAGGTCTACCCATGGGGTATCAACGACCCTACCGAGGGACAGCGTGTCATTGTCGAGGACCCCTTTGACTCTTACGCCAGCGAGTTTGGCTGGCACTCGGATGGTACCGATTGGTTCAAAACAACCCGTGGTAACAACGGTGTTGCTCAGACCAACTGGGAGAACGACCTCACCTACGACGCTCTTTTGAACAACTCGCGCCCAGTCGCTCGTGATCTTAAGTTCCACTACCCATACTCATTGAACGAGACCGACTACAAGAAGTATGCCAACGCCTCGGTCACTCAGCTGTTCTACACCTCCAACGTCTATCACGACCTGCTGTACCAGCTCGGATTCGATGAGCGCGCCGGTAACTTTGAGTTCAACAACAACGGTGGCGGCGGTGTCGGTAACGATTTTGTCTTCCTGAACGCACAGGATGGCTCTGGCACCAACAACGCCAACTTTGCTACTCCTCCTGATGGCCAGCCCGGTCGCATGAGGATGTACATCTGGACCAACACACAACCAGTACGCGACTGCTCGTTCGAGGCTGGTGTTGTCATCCACGAGTACACACACGGTCTGTCCAACCGCCTGACCGGTGGTCCCAAGAACTCCGGCTGCTTGAACCTGCTCGAGGCTGGTGGTATGGGTGAGGGATGGAGTGATTTCTACGCGACAGCTATCCGCCTCAAGCCAGGTGACACTCGCAAGAAGGACTACAGTATGGGAGCTTGGGTCAACGGCAATACCGCTGGTATCCGAAACTACCTCTATTCGACTAGCATGACCACCAACCCTCAAACTTACAAGAGCGTTGAGCTGTACCAGCGCGTCCACCCCATTGGTAACATCTGGGCCTCTATGCTTTATGAAGTCCTCTGGAACCTGATTGACAAGCACGGAAAGAACGACAATGGCACGCCTGATTTCGATCAGAACGGTGTTCCTACTGATGGCAAGTACCTCGCTATGAAGCTTGTGCTTGATGGTCTTGCTCTCCAGCCTTGCAACCCCAACTTCGTCCAGGCTCGTGACGCTATCATCGACGCCGACTGGGCTCTTACTGGTGGCGCTAACGCTTGCGAGCTTTGGACTGCTTTCGCTAAGCGTGGTCTTGGTGAGGGTGCGAGGTACCAGGCTACTGGCCGCCTGGACAGCTTCAAGATCCCCAACGATGCTTGTTAGATGGATCGCTATTGTGAAGGAAGGTGTATATGATGATGACAAAACATTATGACGTTAATTTTCCATGATGTAATGTATTTGAATAATATCCTTTGGTCGAAGGTAACATTTGATTGCTCCCTTGTGCCCCACATCCAAACAGATGAACGTTGAAATCTACTCCCGATAAAAGCCAAAAGCAAGCTTAAAACTATTTGAAGGCATGAAGTTGACCTCGTAACGTGGGGAGCAGCGATAGCTGGTGAAAAGTCGATTAAGAACAAACAAGAAACCCCATATGAAGTGTATAAATCACTGTTGTATACAAACTTTATTGCAGCTAGCACCTAAGGATGATATCTGACGCGAAGATCCAGGTCTTTCACGTCGGATAACTCAAGGCTAGTGATAGAAACAGATCGAGATTTTGAAAGCCATGATTTGATCCAGTCTGGTTACTCTTAGTTGGTGTTAAGAGATGTTTGCTATTATGGCCATGTGCTATCGGGGCCCCGTACTGATTTGGCGTCAATTTGTTGTCAAATCGTCAGCAACCAGTATAAAGCTGGCAAAGCATTTGCATTTAGCTTTCCAAATGCGTAGATGGTAAGAGAGAAGAGAAGGATGAACTTGTTACAAATTAGGAAGGACTAGCCGACTCTACAACAACGCTACTGATGTGGATGCTAATGTTCTTGACGTGACGCCTCTTGTCAGTGCCTGGGTATCTCCCTTAGCCCTATATAGATCAGGATAGATCTGCCGCTAAACCAAATTCGATCTAGTGGTTCTGGTTGTATCGTAGCGATTCACTTACATAAAATCAGATGAAAATCAATCAATCGATCAATCACTTACATAAAATCAGAGCTTAGGATGGGAACAATAGAACAATGCTTTTCCTCCATCGTTACCATTGATACCCCTCAATCATAACCAATGTCTCGAAATTATATACATTTACTACGGAAAGCTAGACAATCCATGTTTTTGGGATGCTGACGAACATGCATGTTCAGAGGTCGACAAACTCACCACGTAGAAGCGGATCGTCGCGTATCTGTTGCAGGTAGTCCTCCACTTTCTTCGCCAATGATGGTGTATCAAAACCAAAGTATTTGTATGCTGCCTTGCCTGGTAAGCTGTGGCCGAATCTCTTTATACAAGCTGCGGCATCAGCATACCTCTCCCAGCCATTTGGCGCGTAAGGCTCAATGACAATAGCTGGTATGCCACAATGTCTCTGCAACGTGTTACGCTTGTATTGGAGCGGCTGAGAATCAAACAGACGCTGACAAGGGAAACTGAGGACTCGCGCTTTGATGTTTTTTGTCTTAAGTTCCTTCGCTGTGTCGAGTGCGTGACACAGCTCAGCACCCACGCCAATCAGGGTCACGTCGGCATTCTCAATTTCCTCGATAACGTAACCACCCCTTGCGACCAAGTCACGCTTTGTCTGTGGCAATTGTGGCAATGTGTGTCTCGATGTCGAAATGATGGTCGGCGTGTTCTTGGCTTCAATAGCTGTGATCCAAGCACCAGCTGTTTCTTCGCTGTCTGCCGGCCTGATATACAGTAAGTTTGGCATTGCTCGGTAAAGATTTGCCAACTCAATAGGTTGGTGAGTTGGGCCATCTTCGCCCATTCCGATCGAATCGTGCGTGGCTGCATGGATGACCTGAAGGTGCTGTAATGCTCCCATGCGGACCGCAGGTGCTGCATACAGGTAGAACATGAAGAATGATGAAGTAACGGGAATGAAAGTGTTCGGAGCAAATGCAGCCAGACCGTTCGATATCGCACACATTGCATGCTCACGCACACCGTAGTGGATGTAACGGCCGCTGTAATTGCCGGTAATACCACAAGTTGTCTTCAGTTCAGGCTGGCTTTTTGTTAGAATATACAAAATGATTTTGAAGAGAAAGATGCTTACGTGTTGAAAATCAACTTTGTCTTTCCAGATCATGTTGACTGAGGGAGAGAGATCGGCAGTGCCAACCATGAAATTCCTGATCTTCTCGGCAATAGGGTTGAAAACCAGACCAGATGACTTCCTCGTAGCTGTGGGCTGCTCAGGGAACGAGCTTGGAATCAAGTCCTTCCAGTTTGCCGGTAGACGGCCCTCCACTCGTGCCCGGAACTCAGCACCAAGTTCGGGGTACTTGGCCTCATACTCCTGGACCTTCTCTTCCCACGATCTAACAAACTCCTGACCTCTCAATGGGATGTCTGAGAAGAACTTACGAACAGTGTCACTAATAACAAAGTGTTCATCAGGGTTGAAATTATACAGCCTCTTCATGTTTGCCACATCAGTAGCACCGAAAGCTGCACCGTGTGCAACCGCATTACCAGCTACAGCGCTACCAACACCTATAACGGTGCGAATGTTGATAAACGTTGGCTTGTCTGTTGATTCTCGGGCTTTGTTAAGCGCATCCACAATGCCATCAATATCGAAGCATCCGTCATCGATATCGATCACACTCCAGCCGCAGGCGCGCATCTTGGCATTGACATCCTCGGTGTTTGTAAGGTCAACACTACCGTCGCAGGTGATCTGGTTATTGTCGTAGATAATAGTAAGGTTGTTTAACTTGAGGTGCCCTGCAAAAGAGATAGCTTCCAGTGCAACGCCTTCCTGGAGACAGGCATCACCGATCATACACCATGTATGATTGGAGACCACATCAAAACCTGGCTTGTTATAGGTTGCCTGTAGGCTCTTAGTCGCCATCGCCAATCCAACAGCATTGGCGACACCTTGACCGAGAGGGCCTGTTGTTACTTCAATACCCTCGTGTTCGATTTCTGGATGGCCTGGACACAAGGCATCGACCCGGTCGGAATGGTATGACTTCAGCTGCTCTAAAGTCATGGCTTTGTAGCCTGTGAGGTGAAGGAATGAATATTGAAACAAGCAAGTATGGCCTGTCTCCAGTTAGCATTGTCAACTCAGCAGACTCTGAAATGATATGACTTACCGTTTGACAGAACAAAACGGTCACGGTTAAAGTAAGTGGGTGTGTGTGGCGCATATCGCATAACGTATTTCCATAGTGCAACTCCTATTGCGGCCATACCAATCGCACCTCTGCCTTTAAGTCAGTAGATCGATTTGCAAGAAAAGTTAATGCACTAACCCTGGATGACCTCCATTAAACTGCTGACACAGGTCTGCAATCAGCAGCCTGAAGGATTTCAGAACATGGTCATGTTCGTACGACAATTTTCGCAGCGCCGCTTGTTCGATCTTTTCTTCTTTTTTCAACCCTTCGACAACGTTCTGAGCATAATTTGTTGCGCCATTGGCTTGTGCAGTATCTTGCGCGAGATGCATAGCTTTTACTGTATGATCTATGTGAGAAGTTCTGAAGGCACAAGAACAGCGCAACAGGATCTTTTGAAGTCAACCCATAGCAGTACTTCAACATCACTCTGATGCATTTCATGAACTAAGTGCGACGATTTACCGCATTAGGTATCCCGGGATAGCTTGAGTTGAAGGAGCATGGCGGGGCTCGGACTGCCGTGTACTCCCATTGGACGACACCACGTCAGAACAATGACCGTATGCGGAAATCGGAGGCACCGGACTCCCCTTTGAGGGAAGATAGTGGCCATGCTAACTCCGCTGTACGACGACCGGATGGAAGTTTTTGGATACATGCAGATACCATCCCTCTTAGCATGCCGACTCCACCAAATTTCACTACTGGCAAATATCCTTCCTTCATACACTTACCATAGCAAGCTCGAAGTTGAATTGTAAATAGCATGGCGCCCTTGGTAACTTTCGAATCTTCCTTAAGCGGTATATCGCCTACTAAGTCTCCATGACAGATCCCTAACAGGGCTTCTGGAAATAGAACGATATCCACGCCACTACCAAACCCGTCATTGCAGGTCACTGCAGACCATAACTTGAAGCAGGAAGACGCGCCGGTATATGCGCCAGGCTACGGGGAGGTTTTGTTACACATCAAGGCGACAGGCGTTTGCGGGTATGTACTTTTTATGGTTGCATTGTATTCGCTATTAACATCAGCAGGTCCGATATTCATTTCTGGAAAACAGGGAGAATAGGCTCACTCGTTGTTGAAGGCGATTGCATCCTGGGTCACGAGGCAGCTGGTGTCGTCTTGCAATGCGGCAAAGGCGTGAAGAACTTGAAGCCCGGTAAGTTACATATGTAAGTTCATTATTCAATGAACCTGACAATCTCAAGGTGACCGTGTGGCCGTCGAACCCGGTGTTCCTTGCGGTGAATGCTTTCTCTGCCAAGACGGCCGCTACAACCTGTGCGAGGACGTTCGATTTGCGGGGGTTTACCCTTACCACGGCACGATCCAACGATACAAGACACACCCTGCGAGGTGGTGTCACAAGCTACCTGACAACGTTAGCTATGCTGAGGGTGCTTTGCTCGAACCTTTGTCGGTTGTCATGCATGGCGTGAAGTCAGCAGGACTGTCGCTCGGTCGTGGTGCTCTTGTTTGCGGAGCTGGTCCTATTGGCCTTATTGCTCTTGCAGCTGCAAGAGCAAGCGGAGCGCATCCAATTGTCATTACCGATCTGGAACCAAAGCGGCTTGCCTTCGCGAAGAAATTTGTCCCATCGGCCCTTACATACCAAGTCGATCAAAGCTTGGATGCGGAGGGTAACTCGAAGAAAATTAGGGAGCTTTTCAATTTTGAGTATGTAGGGGAGTACGGTGCGCCAGAGGTAGTACTTGAGTGCACGGGCGTAGAAAGTAGTGTTGTGACAGCAGCATACACAGTGCGAAGAGGCGGAACAGTCATGATAATTGGTGTGGGAAGAGAGATCATGAATAATCTCCCATTCATGCATCTTTCACTTGGCGAGGTATGTGTGACTCAACTTACTCTAAAAGGGGGCCGAGAAACTAATAACATGACAGATTGACCTCAAATTTATCAACCGGTACCGTGACACATGGCCTGCTGGCCTACAGTGCCTCGCCGGAGGTATCCTCGACCTCAAGCCGCTTGTCAGCCACACATACCCTTTGGAGAAAGCACTGGATGCACTGCACACATGTGGCGATCTGAGAAACGGGAGCATCAAGGTGCAAATCATCGATGAGGTGGATGATGTGCTTTGAATGAGAATGAATCGACTGGATCATCAAACCAATTATCCAAATGCAAGACTGATATACTTCGGGGTTGTTGAAACGTGCGTAATGGCGGTATACGATGCTTTCACTACTCGTCGCGGTATATGTAAAATTGATGCATCAAGTTTCTAAACCGAAGGGATGCGTCCTCGTGTTGCCAATTCCAGACTCAGAAAGCCAATCAGTACTGTAATCACAGCTTTATGTGAATCATTCCAGAACTCACCTTATACTTTCTCGTCACGCATCAACTACTATCAAGACTTCTCTCGCATTCCAGAACCATGGCGATTGCTGTCAACAATAAGCCTCGCAATGTTGAATCCGACGAAAACCTTCTTGTGGATCAGGCAGCAGCTAAGGAAAGCCAGCTCTATCGCCTTTTAAACCAGGAGTATCACCAAGTCGACAGATTTACTTCATTCCGTAGGTGGCCTTGGTACGCCGCCTGAGCTGTCTTATTTGTCGGGATCAAAAGTCAGAATCTTGGAGAGATTTTTGTTTTCTAGTAGTTCATGGAATTATTTTTTGACTATCCTTCACAGCTGCAGAGGGTACTGTTAGCTACGATGTTGATGCACAATGGTAGCTATCATCTCGCGATGCGCCCACAGCACCTTACATGTTGTCAGAGTTATAACATAGTTATTCACTGAAGCAAGAGGTTAATCTTTTGCCTCTGATACATTTTCTTCGACTTAATCTGTGGGGGTTTAATTCGTTAGTTTGTCTCCGTTAGTAGACCTCTTAGCACTAGTACCAAAGTTTTTAAAAAGGAAAACGGGTTCTAACGATGATGCATTGATGAGTCTTGATTCTTCGATGTCCTATCTACCTTTGACTGGTTGTCTCTTTATCTGAATGATGAGAGCCTACATGTGAGCTCTACACCTCCACGCATGTGCTGTTCGTCCATGTATGAAGGGACATTGTGTATCGTTGTGCGGAGAGACATCAGGCATCATTGTACGAAGGTATATTGGACATCGGTCCGATATATATTTGACGTTGATTTCCTTGTCTCATAGCCGACACCTTGCATAGCCGTTGTCGATTCTCATCTTGAGTTCCAACAGTCTCGTATAATTCCGGGCTCTCTCAGCTGTGGCCCGCTTGTAGACTGGCTTAATCCCCAGAAGGTCATCATGCTCTGCGATTGTTGCTTTCACAGCCACCAGCAGTCTGTTCCTTGCTTGCAACACGTACTCTTGAACTGCACACGCCTCTGACCGTAGTCCAAAATATGTGACAAACTTCCCTATAGCTGCTATTTTCCCCACTAAATTTTTAGTGAATCTTTTTGGCCCGTTGCCATGTCCTGCGGAAGGACTATGCTCTTCCAGTTACTGACGAATGTAGGCTGATCGATCCCGAAGCACTACCCGAGAAGCTTCTCCTCACTGAATTCGCGATGATCTTCGGGTCGCCCGCAGCTTGGAATGATGGTCGTATACAATCTCCCAGCTGTTCAGTCGAACAACGGCATCGATACCTCACTTCTGATCTTAAAAAAGGCGTTTTTCGCGCTTGTATGGCGTGTGTAGAATACTTTTTTACACTAGTCAGCGGAAATTCGCCAGCTTTCTAGAGCCAGTCATGAAGTCCTGCGCGTTTTCGTGCCATGAAGGGGAATTGGGCATCATTGCACGAACGTATATTGGACATCGGCCCAATATACGTCTTGATGTTGATCCATCTATCACACAGCCGACATCTTGCATAACCGTTATCGATCCTCATCTTGAGTTCCAACACATAGACTTCCATAGACGTTGAATCAAAATCCATGCCAATCCTATGGGCTTGTCAAGCTCTCGTCAGTTTACGCAGAAATAAAAAATAGCACATATAGTGTGAGTGTATCCGGACAAGGAAGGGAGGTAATCGATGTGTAATCTCGGTGAAAGGCATCACGTGATATCTCTTATCTGAGACTACCCAGCGCCGCAAGATATTGCCCTTTTCGGCAATATATTCCCGCGCGTCCAATCTATGGACATTGTATATATCCAGACAGCTTTGCAGCAAGAATGAAATCGTCGACAACTGATTATCCTACACCGGTATACTAGCTAGCATAACCAGACGTTGATGGTAGCTCGTACCACGTGGGAGCAGTGACCAAGAACCATTATCATCCCTCTTCCGGATACACGATTGTGATCGTGATCCCTGCATAAGTCGATACACGGTTGTGACCGTGATCGCTGCCCATCCTCTCCTCCCTACTCTCCCTTAAACCACGACACTTCCCTCCAGCAAGGTGCAGGTCACATTACCTCCCGGACCTATTCAAGTAGGACCTGAGACGGTATACCGACATATAACGAAGATTATTTGAAAAAGCAGTTGCACCAAAAATGTTATCATCCTTTTTCATTTACATCTGCAATGCTCGCTCTCAGCTATGCGACTGAGATTGACGAGACGTATTTGGAGAAGCCGATGTATGAGTCGACACGGAGTTATCATTCCATTGCTACCGTCTTACGATTCAGCTGTTGACATCTCCGGTTCAAGTATAAGTGGTCCTGTTGGTCCTGTTGGTTAAGGGAGCCGAGGCTTCAATGAATAGCATATGCAATGGGCACCTTGACGATGAGGTTCAGCCTGGAAAGCTTGAAGTCTAATTGTCACGTCATAAGATCGTCCCAGCCCAACACTCCTCTCAAAGTCAGAACACAGAAACAGCCAAGTTGAGAGGGAAAATGAGAGAAAGTCGGTAGGCTAATGGCAGCAATGGCAGCGCAGGAGCCAGGGAAGGAGTTTACTTGAGCGTCGACACTTGCCATACAGAAAACTTACATATTTACTACGCCTTTTACTTATGTATTTTGTTCTCTTTCACCCGTAGCGCAGCCGGAGTGTCAAATTTTCCGCACTTACAGTACTCCATTCTATCTCCACAGTACCGTAGTACGGCCTGTTGGATGCACTGTTTCGACGTGTGTGGCGATAGTCTGCTCGAAAACTCCCGGCTTAGATATGCAGTTCGACACATGGGCCAGCTGAAGGGAGGTTGAAAGGCTTCCGTTATCTGGAAGTATAGTGTTGAGCTGACGTATGTCGACCACAACGGCTTGTCGCTGAGGGTGTCTTTGCCAGCTATGCCATGCAAATCGAAGCAAGAATGACGCGAAGAAGGTGAACGGCTATCACCATATCGACTAACATATGCTCAAGACATAACGGGACGATTAAATTGCGGCTTGATTGTTGTGTGTACGTTCATGGTGTTGCGTGGCTGATGAACGATCGACTCCAGATTTCGGCATTCGGTTAACTGTCTTAGTCCTAGTGTCGGATGGTAGCTACTTGGCGGCCTTGCTCGCAGCAACATCCGCTCGGCTTTAGACATGAGTCGTGCCAAACTTTCGAAACCTGTACAGCCACATTTGACATGACCAAAGTATGCACGCCACATGCTTAGGCTCGGGGGATCTCGTTGTTTTCCGAGCCGCTGAACAGCTGTATCGACTCTTGAGTCCTAGTGTCCTCGGCCCTCGATGCGACGAGGCGTTTAACCAGGATGTCACCAGGAACTTTTGCAATCCTCCGTTACGTCAAGCGCAAATCCTTTGCTGAAGGGCATTTCTGCTTCAAACTTCAAAATTCCCAGAACCATGACTCTGTCAAAAGTTGGCTGTCAACCTTGCTCTTACTTTCAATACAAACTCTTAACTGTGTTTTGGTATCAACAGTCTTTGGGCACGAATCGAAAGATGTGTGTCTACTTATACTTGGTACGCAATGTTGAACCCTGAATCTGCACGTCCATTGGTAGTCTGGGGAATAGAGCCCCACCTCCACATCTTCCACCCACTCTCGCCCACATGGAGCGAATGCAAGTGCCTGGCCAGATTAAGTCTTGGCTTCCATGCAGCCCGGAGGTTGTTATAAGTCCACGTTTTTGCCCTCGCGCGACCGGGGCTTCTGGAGGCTTGCTCCTTGCTCCTCTATCGCAATACTCAGGCTCTGCCGATTAGTTAGGAAACGATTCTACATTCATCAGTCCATTACTATACAAATCAAAGTCCTACGAGGAGGCTTTGCCATCATGAATATACAAAAAGAGGCAAACAGTACCGATACCGAACTTTCTACAAACATAAGGAATGGACAAACCTCTTCGGACGAATCGCAAACCAAGCAAAGCTCCATGAAGAGGCGTCAAAGAGCATCAGTAGCATGTGCCTCATGCCGAGATCGTCGCATTCGCGTAAATCTTCCTTGTATGTGCCTGATTACACTCGTTGACTTTGCTTAGTGTGTTGTACCTTCTGGAAAGGGGATATGCATACAATGTGAGCGCACGAATGTTCCGTGTATCATTAAGGATGACGACGAAAGGCGAAAGTTTGTTGGCTCTTATACTCATAATTTTTCACAGCTGACGTGCTCTCAGACCCATCTCACGTGCTTACGTCTACTCGCTTTTAGAAAGGGTCGCATTACTCGAACGTTTACTTGAAGACCAAGGCTTGCCGATTCCTCCTTCGAACCACCCACCCGAGATCAAGCACTGTACTCGCCATAACAGGGATATGTCTTCAAGTGATGACATGTCCAAGTCCCCTTATGCAAGTCAAGTCAGTCCCTCGCCGAGCATACAGATTGCATCATCCCTCTTCAGCTGTGTCGTTGAACCGGAGAACAAAGATTATAATCCGAAAAAGCGGTCACCGATCGTCCACGGCAATAACAGCGAGCGTGCTCGCGCAAGAAAACGAAGGAGAAATGACAGCCTTGTCTCGAAAACGAAAATCAAAGTGGAGACCATCCTCAACAATGACGCTGAGTCGCCCTTGCGATCCAGCGGGTCCAATGCAATTGTGCAGCCTGCGGATACATCACTCACTACCAGAGCCCATTTTTGGCCGATACCACCTGTTCATACTCATGGTCAAGACATATATTATTCGGGGGTGCAGAGTGTTAGCAACGAGTATTCGTGGTACAACACGTTGGGCAATGACGCATCTGTCCCGCCATTCCGCTTCAGACATCCCGGAGAGGGCCAATACAGTAGTCCAGTGCCTGTCAAATATCCGGGCAACGCCACTGTCGGCCCAGGGAGTGGAGGAACAAATCTTGATTTCTTACCATTTAGCAGTAGCACCCCATCTTGAAGGCCTTCCAGGATAGCTCAAAGCCTCAAAGAAGGCGATAGTGCCGTAATCATTCACGGGCTATTACCGGCTTTTAAAATTGACCTTGAAAGGTCTCCAGAGCCTGATCAGTCACATACAACAATCTTGTTGCAGTGCAACCAGAGATGTCAACAATCAGTTGATCGGCAGGCCTGTTTCCTGATCGAGCGTGGTAAAGACCACTCTCTGTTCAATGATACGCTTAAATAGGAAACAGGCCGGCCGATCAACTGATTGTTGACATCTCTGAGTGCGACATGTCAGAACTGTGATTTTGCGCTGAACTTCATCTATTTTCTGATAACCGAGGATGTTTGAGCATGGGCTACTACCAGCAGAGATAGAATACATACTTGTTCTATCGAGTCGTGGAAGAAAGCTGGCTATTAGTTTGTTGCCAGAGCCACAGAAGCCGTTCGGTTGCCGATCTGTAGGCAAGCTGCGATTTGAAACAACTCCCAAGTCTTGAGTTAATTTTGCGGAGTTAACATAACATCTTTGGACACTCTACATGTGTACAGTGTTGGAACGTAGCTGTCGAAAGGATTCCGTAACTGGCTTCCTCGCTTGCAACACAAGAGTTGCATTTGCTTGGTGTACAGCCGAAATTCCAATCACGTGCTAGCTGCTGATTAGGGCTACTTTCACCGGTCCTTAACCCTCATCACAATAACAGAGTTTACCACCTTAGTCCATGGGTGCACCTCAACTAGTATCTCCAAACCAATTCTCTCCACATCGTCTGAAAGCTCAAGGATCTGTATCAAGTCAGCAAGTAACCTGTAATCTAGATGCATGCATTGTAAGCTGAACTCACCGGATACAATACACTCCTCATTCCCTTTGCACTCCTCGCCACCACTAATGTACCTGGCTTCAGTTTTTCTGCCAGAGCCTCAAGAATGGCTAGTTTGGACTGTGTATTCACACCTACAAGTGCAGCCAGGAACACAACGTCAAACCCCTTCCATATTGCCTTTTCCACGCTCACAACGTCTTCGCGGCTGACATCGGTACACACAAAGCTCATCTGCCTCCCATACCCAAGACGGTCGCAAAGTTCTCGGCTAGTCCGTATTGCTGAAACATCGCGGTCGATGTTGAATACGTTGGCTGAAGGGTAGATGTCCAGTATGCAGAGGGAAGTCAGAGGAAAAGGCCCAGAGCCGATGAAAGCGAAGCTCTGGGACGTGGCGGTTGAACTAGGGAGAAATGCAGAGAACGCGGAGCACTCGATTCTTGAAAGGTCAATGTAGTTTTGGTAGTAGGGAAAGAGGGTGAGGAGCTGGTGGGTCTCAGTGGGTGTGGCTAATGAGTGTCAGTGAGAAAGTCAGAGGTAGGTATTCAATACTGGAAACTAATGTTTACGCATAGGCACCACAGCAAGAATTCAGACACACCTTTTGATCTTTTTGATTCTTCAACGATTCGCCTTGCCCAAAATCGTTCCAGCTCCCCTTCAGCTGTTGCGCAAAGCGGGCGTAGCTTTTCACATAGCGTATGTATGCCTTCGATCCCGAAAAATTGCGTGATAAAATCTCGGCTATATGGTGTAATGCATAGATTGACAAGCTGACTTAACAGGCTGTTTACTTTGTTTCCAGGCGTAAGGTCCAGAAGATTTGACAAGGCATGATAGATATCGCGTATATCAGATGCAAGTGTTTGCACCGATGAAACCGGTGTATTCAGTGATCTGGGAGGCATCTGTTGGTTCGGCCTCATAGTTACGAGCTGACTTGTCTCCAGCTTCTCACTTCTGACAATGTTGCTCACTGTGTATGCCACCAGACCTGCAAGCGCTTCTAACAGTAACAAGAGAATAAATTAAACAAAAATTGGTGCTTTAGGGTGAAAAAGAACAGGTTGAATGCATCCCAGCACTATCATCTTAAAGATTTTATACGTGCATGCAGAAGTGGAGATTGCCCCTCACGTGGTGTGTCACTTACAGCTGCAGTAATACCATTTAGCGCTTGCAGCTGCAGCGACGCCTTTGTATTCTACAGCGACATAAGTCGTGAATGCACTCAGGAGTAATTGAGGTGTTCTGGTTGGTCAAATTTTCTCTGAGCACCGTGATGGCCGGGGGGGGGGGGGGGGGACACCATGCAAATCTTTTACAGAAGGGGCTAAACATTGAAGAATGCATTCGGGAAGGCATTCGGGAAGGCCATGAAGTCATTGCCATACATTAGGGCAAGGATTCTGACTTGATCCAAGGGTACGACGACCAAGTGTTCCTAGCTTTCCTGCATTTGAATCAAGCAATCCTGCTTTTGACCAGCGTAGATATGTTGGGTGCCTAGAGCTTACCGAATACTAACGCTCTCTATAGAAGCTTAGAAGCTGTACATGAGAGACAGTCAGCGCACTCAGTGATCGGGGCGGCGGTAAACTAGTTTGCCCCCCACCCACGTCTCCTGTACAGTAATCTGTCGTATATCCTCCAATTTCGTATTCTCCAATGGTTCTTCAAGTACAATCCAGTCTGCCCATGTCCCCTCTTGTATAATGCCAGCTTTGTTCTCCAGAAATGCGCCATACGCGGGGTTGATAGTGAAACCTTTCAACGCATCCTCAACAGTGAGCGTCTCCTCAGGATACCAGCCTGTCTTACCACCGCTGGGGTCAAGACCTGTTCGCGGGCTCCTTCGTGTGGTTGCTGCGTATATTCCTTCGAAGACGTTTGCCGGCTCAACCGGGAAGTCGCTACCGAGAATTGGGCTGAGAGGGAGTAGTGAACGCATCCTGTAAGCCTCTTCTATTGTTCGCTGGTGGCCAATCCTTGATTCAGCATAGCCCATGTCTGAGGTGGCGTGCGTTGGTTGAATGGAAGGCACGATGCCAAGCTCAAACATACGACGCTGGTCGTCTGGGTGGATGATCTGGGCATGCTCTATACGGAAGCGATGTCGTTGTTGCTGGCATTCTTTCAGCTTCGTGACCTCAGGGCACTGAAGCTTCAGTGTGATCTCGAAGGCATCAATGGCGAGCCGATTTGCAAGGTCACCGATTGCATGAATGTTTACTTGATACCCCTCAGCCGCCCAACTTTGAGTCAGCACTGAAAGGGATGTTGCGTTTACTAGGAGCGATCCAGTTGAGCTCTCCTTGTCACTGTAAGGATCAATCATAGCGCTGCCCCAGCTGCCAAGCGCTCCATCTGTTTTGTGTTAACTCGATACCAAAGGAACCAATTGAGTGCTACATACCTCCAAACAGCTTGACACTGCGTACATGAAACATTCCGTTCGGTGTACTGACTTTGTTGACGTCGTGAGGGCAAAACGTGTTGCGAACATCGCACTCAATCATCGCATTGACCCTGACCGTCCAGTCTGCATCCTGAGAGAGCTCCTCATATAGCTTGAGATTACCAGGTACAACACCAGCATCGTGCATCCCGACAATGCCAAGTTTGTTGAGCTCTGCCATAGCATCTTTGACAAACTTTGATTTGCGGTCCTTGTCAGGCTTCGGGTAGTGCTCCAGTACTATATCCATAGCGTTGTCGCAAAAGACACCCCTGGCTACTATCTCACCTCCAGCTGGTACCTCAGGCAGCGGAGAGGGAAGGAGATGGAGGACGTTTTCAGATACCCAGATGCAGTGTACTAAGACTGTCAGGTCATTCTTGTCAACATTTGCCTATTTGTGACTTACCATCGACGCGGTCCAACATGACATATTGATCTTTGAAGGTTTCGTTGATCTCGAGATCAGACTTTGACTCTGTCAACCACTGCCCGTTATCACTACAGCCAAAATGTACTTACAGATGTTGGCCAGTTTCCATTGAACCTAGCCTGGTCCCAACCAACACCCCTCAGCCACTGCTTGCTGGTGCCTGCTTCCGGATGGTCTGCTTTGTATCGAACAAGCCGGTCTTGCACTTCAGCCATGGATTCAGCCCCGAATATGTTGACCGAGTTGAGAAGCTCCCCATATTGAATCAAATGTCCATGGCCATCCCAGAGACCGGGATATGCATAACCGGTGCGTGTTTCCTTGACAGCGTCGAAAGACGAATCTTGCTTTTCGAGGTCATCTTTGAAGACTTTCGAGAACTTGCCGTTCGATACGCTGAAACATTCGGCATGCGGCAGACTAGATGTAAGTGTTCTGACAGACGCGTAGCAGTGCGTTTCCTCGAAAATGCCGCGGAGCACCTTCAACTTGGCGTATTCGTGTATCGTGGCGGGGAGGAGAGTCTGAAGACCAATTTGATAAGAAATCACTCCTATAAGGACGGGTAATGACACCCAGAAAAGAATGAAGTGTGCCAGCATCTTAGTCCAGCACCAAAAAAGGTAAAATCGAAATGTTGGTGTGATATACTTTGAAATTCCGATATCGCCTATCTGTGGGACATTCGCCCTTGACCAATCAGAAGAGGGCGAGTGTTATTCACTGTTCCCAGCCATCATTGAGCAATCGATTAACTTCGTATTCTATTCGCTGCATGGCTAGCTTTTCGCAAAGACTGACTTGAACCCATGTTCATACTCGAGAGCGTTGTACTTCTCCATGTAGTTCACGAGATGCAGAACTAGCGCCACCTCGATGCGCCACCAGCTCGGCCCGATTTGTCGCCGAATTAGACCACCCTGCAGCCCGTACAGCTTGCCTTACGCATCCGCATATTTACATGCAAGCACATCTACATGCAAAGTACATCAGGGGCGAAAGCCTTTTTGTTATGCAAAATATATTCATGGTCACGTGCAACCGCAGCTCTCGCTGTTACTGAAGAACATGTATGGCATATTGGAAATAGCGGTGAGCCTTAGGAAATAAACGTCACTGACGGGTGCGCGAAGCGCTATCTGCTCCCCAATCCTTCGTTGAGAGCCCCATAGTCACGCCTTGGCTTCGATAGGCATTGGACGGGAGGCCATAACCCCATGCACAAAGACTGGGCAACATGCGGGAGTTAAGCGGGCCGGGCGTTAGAATTTAGAGATTCAACCTCAGTTCCTGCTGCTGTTCAGCCTTCCAACCCATATCGCGCTCGGTGGAAGAGGGTGTTGCACTGGCTTATGGCTACGCGGGAGCTTGATGAGCTTCGTAAGCAGCTAGAGACGCTTCAGCGCTCACACGACAGCTTGCTAAAAAGCTTAACCGCTTCGAACGGAAGCTTTGGACCTTCAGACGTTCCACGGCTACGTCGGAATGCGACACAGCGTGGAGATGCCGTCTTCGCCGACACATCCACGCTATCTGACGACAGCAGCGATGACGAGGACGACTTCTTTGTGAAAGATGAACTGCCATCCCAGTCCTTTGACCATGAACACTTGCGCGAACACCTAAGGACCCACAACTGGGATGAACATGGCAGAGAAATCATGGCGTCCCTGGTCTCTGACCCCGGGAAATTGTCAAAGCAGCCACATCTATTCCATCTGGGACCGGGCCCAGCTGAGGACCGTAGCCATTACTCCCATTTCCAGTATGTGCAGGACGATAGCCAGCATTAAGCCACTTCTCTGACTTACAGTCTTCAGAGTCTACAACGTTGGCCCAGATGGGATCCCTGAGCTTGTCGAAGTCAGCTCGGCGGACAATACGATGTCGAAAGCTACAGAGATATGGCACTCTATCAGGGTATACTCAATTGACCCAAGACTGAGTATGTCAGCTTACAGTGGCAGGATATAGGAAAGAATGGCAATAAAACGACTACAGGTCGTATTACGTGCGTATTCTAGCACATGGGGAAAAGTGTACTAACACACGGCAGTGTTGCAAGAGAACCTTCGCCAATTTTGTTCGGCGCACTGCACCTGACATTGCACAACGCCTTTGATATGGATGAGTTGTTCAGGCATCTCGTGCGTACAGAAGCATCCTCGTCTCATATGTTTCGTGCCTTTACGGAAGACCCACGTCACCAGCGGACTTTCTTCTTCACGTTCGAGTACTACACCATCATTGGAGATGATTGCAAGCCTATGCAATGGCAACGTGCTGATACTGTCACAAGCTCATCAGATAGCCACATACCTTTGAGTCGCTGTGGTGCTGTCGTTGCTCTAGCGTTGTTTGATGGTAACCCACGTCGCGTTAGAAATAGGGCGAGGCGCTCCAAAACCAATTACGGCTGGGTGCACGATACGTGGTCGCCCTGGCAGGTACTTCAGCTCGAATGCTTTCCGGATTGGAAGTCTACACCCATCAACGGAAACCCCTACACTTTCGAAACTGGCCATCGATACCTCAATGGACCAGAAGCTTTTCTCCATGCCTTGCTTACAGAGTACCGAGATGCAAGGAAGCGGTACGATGAAATCTACAAACAGATCACTGAGCTCGTTACGCCGCCTCTTGGCTTCTTGTTTGATGAGGACGCACGTAGGAAGCGGTTATTCGAGGACAAGAACTTTACCTGGACACGTCGGTACTTTTATGCACATCAAGCATTGGGTAATGTCAACGACAGTATCAAGGCCATGATCGATGCTTTCGAAGACACTTTCACCGAAGATGTATGGAACGGAGAAAGCAAAACACTCTGGCCATTGTATGAAGAGTCACCACGTAACGAACATTGGAAACGCCGATTACGTTTGTTGAGACTACAATTCGAGCGCGAGATGAAGGAGCTTCGCATTCTCCAGCGAGAAAACAATGAGAGGCGCCACGAAATTGAAACCTTACAAGAGCAGCTTTTCTCCGGCACCAGCATTCAGGAGTCAAGAAAGTCGGTCGAGTTGGCTGATGTCACAGTACACCAAGGTTACAACATCAAGGTCCTGACAATAGTCAATTTGTTCTTCATGGTAGCTTTCTCACTCTCCTCTATATATCTTCAAGCTAACAGCAACATAGCCTCTCACATTCGTGACAAGCATATTTGGCATGACTAATATGCCCGCCGAGCCTGCCCCTTACTGGCCGTTTGCCATTACCCTCGTTGCAATCTGCGTTCCTTTTTTCAGTATTATCGGCTTCCTTTCCACAAAATACGGGTACCATGTCTGGGCGACTAAAACCCGGCAGTTTTGGCGTTGGATCCGTCCCAAACCGAAGCGCGAAGAAGAGACAGAGACAGAGTATACAGGACAAGCAAGGAAGAATCGAAGTATGTCGACCGAAGAAGGCATGCGCACCAGGATAAGAGATAGGGAACCCCATCTGCGACATAGTTTTCACCGCCCGCCGCCAAGCCATCCGCACATTCAAGCCATGGTCGCGAGAATGGGCGAAGGCCGACAAAGCGGATTAACGAAGATGGGTACGCTAACCGAAGTGGACAGCAAGACGGAAGGCAGTGGAAGAACAACCAACGATACAATCATCAACATTCAAGGGCCATAACGAGCTACGAGATACGATTTTACGATAGATGAGATGTGATGATCACAGTAGATTTTAAAACTACCCCCACGACTTCTAATGGTCATGCAAAATATGATGAATAAAGCAAATGCCGCCTGGAACGCGGTCAAAAAGTAGCAATACAACTCTTCATTCACCCACAAACACTGCTGGTAACAAGTATTGCTGAGTTACCACCAAAGCCTCTAACTAGCATACTGGAAGGTTTCGTACGGGCGCGACTGGCCCCGCATCTCTCTTCATCCGCTGTGGCATATGCGAAAGTGAGTCAGCTTCGGCCACCAACAGTAAAGATGCCCCAATGATAAGCTTCGGCAAGCTCTAATCAGCGCCGCACTAGCTCTTCCACTGCGCTCCTGCCAATTGTGTCACTTCCCGGTCAACAAAATTGACTCATCGGATCAAGTAGCTTAATCTGAACAGCCAGTTGTAAGTGGCAGCAGCAGCCACAGAACCATAGAAAACGCACCATCTCGATATGTAGATGCTTCGCAACGACGAACTTGATTCACTATCGACACACACACACACACTCTCTCTCTCTCTCTCTCTCTCTGACAAGCCTAGTCGACGGAATGTTTACAGCAAACACAACTCCTTACAAACTCCCCGCAAATGCGATATGGTTCATCACTGGTTGTTCAAGTGGTATAGGCAAAGCGCTCGCCCAACTCATTGCCTCAAAGTCGACTCACCGCCTTGTCGCCACAGCCAGGAACCCGAGCGACCTCTCCTACCTCCCTGATGACAATTCTAATATCTTGAAGCTTGTTGTCGACGTAACATTCCCCGAAACTATTAGCCACGCCTTCAAAACAACTGTTGAACAGTTTGGCACTGTTGATGTCCTCGTCAATAACGCAGGATATGCGCTTTCTGGAGACACCGAGACTGCCACTGAGGCTGAGTTTCATGAGGTCATGGAGACGAACTTCTTTGGGACTGTGAGGACTACACTTGCTGCTATTCCAGCCATGCGTGATGGTAGAAGAGGAGGTTTGGTGATGAACATCTCATCAGTTGCTGGTGTTTGTGCATTTCCAGGGCATGCGTTTTATCATGCAAGCAAGCATGCGGTTGAAGGATGGACAGAGAGTTTTGCGAAGGAGATGGATCAAAGTTGGGGTATCTCATTTTGCATCGTCGAACCGTCAGCAGTGAAGACGAATTTTGAAGGCCACTCAAAGAAAAACACCGCAAATCATCCTGCATATGCAGACCCAAAGATGCCTGCCAGGATGCTGCAGAAGTATGTAGACGCGGGCTTGAAGCATGGCGTTGGCATGAACCCTGAGGACGTCGCCAGGGTGCTATACGATGTCACAAGTAAGGGTGGGAAAGTGCCGCTTCACTTACCTCTAAGTATGAATGCCTTTGGGCTGATCAAAGGAGCTTTTGAGGAAAGGTTGAAGGAACTGGAAGAAGTCAAAGAAGTCTGTGGGAGTTTGAGTTGACCTGTACCTGATCTCGAATAAAGTTCGCATAATACATAATCTTCAGGGTTGATACTATCTTTGGTTGCGATTTCATGATGTGTCTTGCAAATACTTTGATCCATCACTGTTGCAATTATGCATACCATACCGCTCCATTTACATTCGACCTTGATGCAGGACTGAAGACATGCATGGCGTTCGCATCATGTAAAACATAGCCGGCAAGGATTCTGTAAAAGCTCGTAAGATATACGAGATAAAACACAACGATACAGTGGGTGCGCACTGACAGTCCACCAACAGGAGGGCAGGAGCTTTCAGGGCCAGAGCTTTGAGGGCCAAAACACTACATCTCACGCTGTCGGTCTCTACTATGAATGCATACCGGTAATAGCTTTCGTCGCTCCTTGTTAGATTAAGGAACAGACCCTGCGAAGGCATCCTGAGTCGGGCCAAGCGCAAGTACAAGGTCCAAGATGCATTATTTGTGCGCTTAGTTACATGTGCTCACACCTTATTGTTGAGCTTCTGTCATTGTAGTCGACTCTTGGCAGGCTTGTTCCTCGACTTACCTTTCCAGCCTACTTGATACAGCAAGACTGGCTTGTTGTTGCATCAATCTGTGCTCAAGAACAAAAGACCCAGAGTAGGCCAGGAAGATGCATGAGGTATGATAAACATGCAATGATATCGCATAACCGGCCTGTTCTATGTGATACCGCATGATTGGAGTAAAAAACAATAAGGTAAACAAGAACATAGATCAAGGTATACACGAGGCTGTCTTATACAACGTGCGAACTGTGAAGATAAACGGGTAAATAATTTACCACATAAGCCGACTCTTTATCACAAGCAACCCTTCGGACTGGGAAAGCCTTCGGAAATACTCAAGCATTACTTTGTCTCGCGTGCAGCATCGAAGGAGATGGCGCATCTTAGGGCCTGCTCATACGATCGACAGAATAAGCCTCAGGTCTCCCATCCAGCCGTGCTCGAGGTTCGATTCGCATGCGGCCGACTTGTTCAATTTGGAGTTTTCTAGCATTCGAGCTGCTCGGCGGATGAAGTCGTAGGGTAAAATTGTGCAGATTGTTTCCAGGCGTTTTATGGACCAAAGTCTAACATCAGGATCCTCCGCCTCCATGCCAGCGATGAATGTTGGCCACGATGTGGCTTTGAAGAGGTACTGTCCTTGCACAATACAGACCAGGCTTCTAAGGAGACGAGCATGGTAAATCTTCAGCGGCGTTTTCGTAGTTGCAGCGGCTGCACGAGCCAGGAAAATGATACCAGCCGCTTTGTGAGCTTCACAGAGGTGAACACGTATGTCGATATCGGAGGGACAACTGTTGCAGGAATGAGTACGACTATATGTTTCTGCCCACTCACGAGCGTTGATCGATGAGATACGATCTATAGCAGATGAAACAAGTTCCTTGACGCTTAGATTCGAAGGACCTATTTCTGAACCGTCTCTGAGCAACTCACACGTAGTGGCCAGTGTTTGGAGTAATTCCAAAGGGAACGTCATGTGGTTGCTAGTGTGAATGCTCTCAAAGAGTGGAAGTAATGAATGCCTGATGGACGATGACCAAGGCCTCTTAGGATCCAGAGTAAGTTCCATTGTATCAAACAGAATGCAGTCAGAGATGACAGTATTTCTCACAGCTTGGATAGCACGTTTGGAAGGATGCAAGCTTTTGAATAGTGTCTGTGCTCCTTTGAGGTGAACGTGGCTTTCGTTCGGCCCAGGTCGCATAAGCTCAAAATGGACGAAAAGCAAGATACAAGTCGATACCGTATCATCACTGATATCCTCGGATGAAATCGCTTTCGCTAGCAAGTGGAGTGCTCTTTGCTTGGCTCCTAGTGAGTCATGGTAAGTGTCTTGCAAAGGGTGCCACAATGCGCGGCCCGATATAGGCTTATCTCTGGGCTCCAAATGGGACTCCGTTTGATGATACATACGGCATGCATAAAGCGCTGCGGTGGCAATTATAACCTGCCGCAAAAGTTCGTGATGTTCGGCATGAGGTACGAGGTCTTGGAATGGATTCTCCCCTGGCATATCGTATAAAACAAGACTTTTATTGATGTCGGTTCCAACTAAATAAACTTCAGTATGTTCTTGAAGAAACACTCTGTGTCAGTAGTATACTCACAACAGTACAAGTAATACTTGCTGGTATTGTTCAGGTCTTGAAAGTGCGGGTCCGTCAGGTTTCCATGAAGTGCGTCATGCATCAGTCGTTTTCCAATGGCCAGTGTGTGTTTGTTCAAAATTGAGGTGGTACATGTCCTGTTCCGTGTGACATGCGTCGATGTAGCTGGCAAGGCTGTGGCAGTCGGTACTAACGCAGGAAGTGTATTGACTTGATCCCAGCCTGGTTGGCTCTTGGCAACCGTCGAGACCGGCACAGCAGGAAATGTCTTCCCCATCATCTTCTCACGGCTGGCAATTCCGTGGTTCCACAAAATGAGCTTCTGGTAGCCAAGACATTCATAGTGATTGGCTTCACACCTCTTACAGAAGGGAAGTGTTTGGTCGCACTTGACGCGCCGACGGCGACAGGTATGGCATGGCTGCGTAGCCCTCTCCATCTGAACGATATCACTGGGATTGAGTTGTGTGGCCGCGTAATGTGCATGGCAGACGCTGTTGGTTGGAAGTGGGGTGGAGCTGATATAGCTGCCATGTCATGCACGTGCCATCCGATCAACATATGGGTTGTTTTCGAAATACTGGCCGGACCCCGTGACTTGCGGGTCATACCCAGGCACTGACGAAATCGTATAGAAACGTTAAATTTCGGACAAGTAAGAGCAACTACAGCAATATAGAGTTCCTTGAATTTGCCGAGTCTCTTTGTATTAGCTACCGTTATCGACTTTTTGGGTGTCTTGGTTGTCAAGGTGGCCCGCCCTGTTGGTACGTTCCGAGATAAGCACAGGCGCCGCCTACGCGAATGTCTCCACGACAGACCACAGGCATATTGCGATCAGATCAGAAGCGGACATGGGTTACCTGCGCAGCTTCACAGATCTAGAATATGGTTACATGTCATTTCACAGTGCCTGTGTTAACTAATCGTACCAAGCACCACGTTGCCACCAACTGACGCTAAGTCACGGGGTCCGGTCAGTATTTCGAAAACGCCTATAAAACCACTCCATCCTTCGGCGCGTCATAATACAACAGCTACTGGAATTACAGGTACACATAAGAGTGCCAATAAAATGGATTCAGATGAAAATCTCTCTACCAAAAGATAGCTAATGGTACTGAGTGTTGATCGGTCAATGTAGTCGAAGCACGATAATGCATTGAGGCTTCTCTTCCAACCAAAAACATTACCTAGCAGAAGCTCAAAGCACTACAAGAGGTGAAAATTGCCAATTTCGTCAAGGTATTTCTACCGCGATATCTGCTATCTATCAAAGGAATGGTACGGAATCGCCTGGGTACTATACTGTGTTCGTGTCCGGTAAAAGAGATGGCGTGAAATGAATCCCATTGCGCGCCAACGAGGTCGGCGGCAAATCTGCATCCGGATTTTGCCCCAGTGTCCGCCAGAAACAACAGCCAGATTGCTGTCTGGTCGGTTTGTCGTAAGAAACTAAGTAAAAGAAGCAATATAGGCGGACTTACTTCATCGTTTCTTCATTTAGGACAGCACCCTCCACCATGAGCCAGAAGAATTGAAGAGAAGGCTTGTAACCAAGAAGCAGAGCAAGAAGCAGAATATTCTGCTTCCTCAATAGCTGGAGGGCAGTGAACAAGTCGAGGTATGGAACAGTAGGAATGGCGCATACTTGATCGTTGAAACATCATCTCAGTTACAGAAGCAGTAGCTCAATCACGATATTTTTTGACACAGAAATGATCCTTCTGCTTGGACTAAGGATGAACGACATCACGGTTACAGAGGAGCCATGGGAGATGATATTGCAGACGCTATGCAGTAAACAGACGGAGTAGTTGTGGCGGACGCGACGCACCAATACTCGATTCTAAAAGGACATAAATCAATACTGATTTATCTACTCATCTATCCGACTCTGGCTTACAAGTACTCGATATTGTCTAAACCGTGCTAAATGCTACCACAAATAATACAACAACCTACTGGTAAACCACGAGGCTCTCGCGCGATTTCGACACGCCGCTACAGCTCTATGCAGAGGTGGTAGATGAAGGAATAGCGCCGGAAGGCGGCGAGCCAGAACCACCGGGCATGGTACCGTTACCACCCATAGTACCGTTGCCGCCGTTACCACCACCCCCAACAAAGCCAGAGTCAGCATTCGCAACACCACCACCAGCCTGGTAGGTAGCAGCAACGTTATAATAATCATCATCAGTATAATCAGCAGTAGCATTGACACCAATCTGGATCCAAGCAAAGAGACCATCGGAGATGTCATCACCAACGTAGATGAACTGCGGGAAGGGGTCGTACTCGTTTTCGGCTTGGATGATGCTCCACATGTCATCGGCGTTGGATGTAATAGCCTGTGTATTCTCGCTGTATGGAGTAGTAGCCTCAACCGCAGACCTGAGCTCCTCAGGCCAGAAGAGTTGGCCGATGTGGGTAACGGCGCCGTCTTGGGTAGTCTGGTTCTCACGGACTGTAACGTTGGACTTGGTGAGAAGATGGGTGTGGATGGCACGGCCTTCGTAGTGACCGGGAAAGATGGTCTCAAAAGCAACAACACCATCTTCGTCAGTCTCCTGGATACCGCGGAGAAAGGTAGTGTTCAGGCCACCCTGGCCGGACTCGACGCCGCTGTAGTAACCGGTGGCGTTGCAGTTCCAGACATCGACAAATAGCTCGGGTACAGGCTGGCAAGTGGTAATATCGACATACTGGACCTCGAGATACAAGTCAATACCTGCCTGGTCTTCCTTGACATTCTTGCGTATGAGTTCGCCATTGACGTAGTAAGGACCGTCAGTGACCTCGGGTGCAAGGATGCAAGAGGTGTTGGCTGCGAAGATAGTCGAAGCATCAGTATTGACAGAGTAATCGAGAACGCCAGTCTGGTTGTGGTTGATAGCCTCGAACTCCTCGAGGAGAGCCAAATCACGGCGAAATTTCTTAGAGTTGCCATTGATGCCACGCTTCCGGCGCAGGGCGTTGAGAGCCTCCGAACGCCTGGCATGAGACCTCTCCATCAGCGAGCGATGCTGCAGTGAATCCTGACAGCCTGAGAGAGCGCGCTTCGCAGCTGCAGCGCGCAGTTGACGAGCGTCAATCTGACGCCTCACATGTGCCATGTCATGTTTTTCGCCCGGGTGAGCAACCGCACCACTGATCAGCGAGGATGCTACCACAGCGCCGCTAAGGATGGAAACAAAGTTCACCATGTTGATGTTTGGTTTCGGGAGGATGTAGAGTAGAAGAGATGATTTCAGTGCTTAAGTGAAGGACTGGAGGACTGAAGCTGAATGCGATGGATGATATTTAGGATTCGAAGCCTGGCAGTCTTATATCGCAGTGCCTCCAAGGAGCTCCACAAAAACGTATCCCATTCTCTTCAGCACAATCACTTATCGTGACGCGGCAGCCACCTCTTCAGCATCTAGAAAGACTGTAGACAGCATTCCAAGCCCGTTCGCCGCGAACGCGTACAATGACCCACATTATGTGGCTTAAATTCCGAAATGGACGCCTGGGATATTTCCACCTAGCTCAGCCAATCCAGTAGGATATGTTTGTGTTGATGACTTGCGCGGCCATGCTATTTGCTTCGGTGCGTACGTACGCCTGAGGCTGTTGAAACAAGCGAACCTTGCAACAGAGATCAGGGCTCGGACCCAAAGCCTTGTATTAGCGTCGGGCCAATGCCGATTGGGTAAACGTCAAGCTTTGATTGGCCTTACTCCCTTTTCCGGCCTGCAAACGTGTTGTCAAATCGTCGCAAGCTTTTGAGAAGACTTCTTGGCGTTCTTGCTAGTTGTCAGTCATGCAAGTGGCTTCGTAACTTTCAAGCTTTGACGCCAATCGAGGCGGGACTAACCTTCACTGCCACCACGCTGCCACGTTCTAGTTACATCGAAAGAAATTGAAATCTAGGTTCTGAAATCTCACATCTCTCTCTGTCATCTTGTCACATATTATCAGTACAATAGTGAGTTGAGCAGTTGCTTGCACAAGAGCAATGATATCTGGCTACATCACTAGCCACGCATGGCCGTTGTTAACGAAGATAAGTAGCTTCTGCTCCAAGATCTATCTCGCCTTCTCGTTTTCAGCATACAATAGCTGACAGGTACCCTGTTATCGATAGATGGCCAATACTACAAGCAAAAGAGTCTACACCCCTTTACACTGCTCACCCACTTCTTCACACAGATTGGAGAGTACTTGCTCTACAATTGTACCGGCATACCAATTCCTGCGCCAATAAAACCACTGGGTCAACTCAAAACTTTCTTAGCACCACCCTGATAAAAAAAATCTGGGGCAGTTTTTGGTAGTTGTGTCAGCAAAAATTGTCTCATTCTTCTTGTCAGGGTGGTGTTAGGGTTGTTCTGGATCTACCTTCTCTTGCAATCCAAGTTCTTCATATCGAAACAAATCCTCGTTTGCGAAACAATCACGTCAGTAAGCTGTGGAAAGCTTCTATCGAGACCAGTGTTCGATTGCTGAACGCACATTACTATTTCGGAGATATCTTCTAAATACATATGTCCATATACATGTGTGTTCATATGCAAGAACTCCTTGTACGGCTTACCCAGCTTCAAAGATTTACAAGCTGAGCTGATCAGCGCTTAGTATGGTCAAAGCCTACTGTTCGCAGGTTCGGCCGAGACGCTCAGAGATCTCGAGGTATTCAGCTCTTCACATTGATCGCTTGTAATGTGAGCTAGTGAGTTTGGGGTACTTTTACATAAGAAATGAACTCTCGGTATCAGTACATAATCTGGTATATGCATCTTTGGCTAATCACGCTGCATACTACAGAGTTGACCTACGAAGTGATGATGATATGAAGTTTTTCCACGCCTACACCACGCTGGTGGCCTCTCTTTGAAGGGGCATATCATTACATGACTAGTTCGTGTTATTGTTCTTATAAGATCAACTACTGGTGGAGGGTTTGTGCCAACAGTCGAGATATAGAACTGCTATATCAATTAGAATGATTCATCGCAATCATTCCCTCGACTAAGTGTCAGAACAGATTGGTATATTCACCTTGCTTCAATTCTTAGACAACAGTACACATCTCGAAAGAACATGCTGCGTAGTAGACTTCACACGTTCGCCACCCCCATACGAAATCTTATCATTTGCGGAGAGAAAATTGTAAGATCTAGGGGCAACATGGATTCAAGACGCGTAACAAGGAATCTATCTGAGGCTTTTTGTTAGACGCGGCCCTGACATTGGTAGTAGTAGTAGTACTATTGTATTTACGTCCTGGTATATTTGGCAATTGCCGTTACATACATAATGACCTCCCATGGGGTACTGTGGACGCGCCAAGCGCTAAAGCGGAGGCGGCTCTTGTGTGAGTAGACCTCTTAGTAGAGGCGTTTCTTGTCTTCGCTCTCCTCCATGCGAGAGTAAAAGAAATTTAGTCTGTTGCATGATAATGCTAGTGTCGTTACCTTTGTACAGGGGCGAGCGATTGCGCACGCGTTGACCGAGATCTAGGTTCTTTTCGCAAGGCGAATGAAATCAGCAAAATCTTCAGGGCAGCTGAGCAGCTGTTGAAGGTATTTGTTGCCCTCTTTGGTGTTGGTTGGAGGCCAGTCAGGCCGCGCCGGCCATTGTAGGAACCAGCGCCGCATACGCGGGCAGTGTATCAGATGATCGGGGGACTTGTCCCTTCCGCAGCAGCATAGGAGCTCCGCGTCATCATGTTTGTATTTTCGGCGATACCACGCGAAGTCGCCATGCATCGTGCGTGTGGCGAGAAACTTGGCCAGGACACGTCGGCTGAGATTGAGTTCTTTTGGAGGGGTCGTATTGTAGGAGAAATACGTGGGAGGAGCCGCCGCCTGCAATACGATAGAATTACGTTTTGTATTGGAACCGATGATTAGGGTTAGTCATGGCTATTGGGATAAGAATATCAACCGTACCTAGCGCTGATGTCCGAGGTCCCTTGGAAGTGGAATCTTCTGTGCAGGGATGTACGGGAACACGCATTGTCACGGTTTGAGATCACTCCTGCAGTATCTTGCAGTTGCGCCTTACAGTTGGTCATAGGCCGCTGCTGCCTACGCAGTAGCGTTGTTTACTGTCAA
>JALRMI010000178.1:0-55935 GCA_026120165.1 Leptosphaerulina australis
ATTATTCATGGTGCTAGGGTAGGTGTAAAGTTGGAAGGCAGATGTTGGTGGGGTGGCTCGTGCGTTCGGCGAACAGACTAATTCCTTGTGGCTGTAGCACTGATAAGTTAGGCTGCACATGTTTGATTCACCTTGTAATCTTAGCAAACAGCGTTCCCATTTAAGCATCTAACATGTGAAAAACGTAGCCACACCTGGTATAATGCTTTCGTCATATCTAGCATTTTGACGCTGTCGGGCGGCACACTCAAGGCGTATAGAATGGTGAAGTGGAGGCATGAGGTCTGATTTCACGTGATGTGCGTAAATTGTGCTCTAATACTTTTATACGAACTGCTATGAGCCTGTGTCCCCTCTCAACAAGGGATATTATATGAACGATGTTGGGCCTGATTAGCTTCGGAACCATATTGATACCGTGGACGAGCATCAGCGCGTATGTTAACAGGCATAACTTTTATCTACATAAGACAGATAGCTTACAAGGCAGAGATTTTTAAGGGGTACCAGCAGAGAGCGGAGGAGGAGCATCGTCTGGAAATAGGGGAGCGGCGTACTGAGCCGCAGAGTGAGCTGTGGGGGGTGGATGAGTACTTCAAGAAGCTACGGGCTGATGATTAGCTTGGGATGCACAAAGCGAAGGTATGGGTTGACGAGCTGCACATTGTTGAGAATAAGGACAAACAGCTAAAGTAACATGATCTGTGGAGGGGAAAGGCGACAATGCCAAAGACACTGCTGTTCACGTCTGGGTCTACAGAACAGCAGCGATATGCTCCTGGTCTAACGTCAGTCCCTACGTAGCGAGCTACTCTTGTCCGAACCTTCGGAGTCCCGCTACTGCAGTTGTGGAGGTAAAACTCAACACGTCTAAATCACATAGATGATTCTCTTTAACCTCATCAGCTCTAGACGGACATAAGTAATTTGTTGGTCATGCTGGCAGTCATTATGTCAATGTTGTCTGGCTGCCTTGTGCTGGTGCCATCCTGTTCAGTCTTGATCGATATTCTCTGTTGCGCACTCGGACGATTGATTCCAGATCGTGTACACTGGGATTGTAGGCTCAAAGGTCTTTTTAAGGTTGGGTACGTGCATTCTGGCTGCTTCTCCACGTGATAAACGAGGCTGAGAAAACTTGTATGGCTGAGATATTAGGTCAGTCTTGGCATATGGTAGCGTGTGGATCTCTGTATTATGTCGTACTGAAATATACACCTCACCTCAGTCCCACTTACAACGGCAAGCGTCGTCTCTCATTGTCCAGATTTGCTGTGCCTAAGCACCACGCGCACAAGTAGTTACAACCATAGACACGTAGTCATACAGCGTTACGTACATGCCTCTCAGTCTCCAGCTTGCAGCTTACTCGTCGTCTTTGGTGTGTGTGCACGACATGCATGAATAGTCTTAAAGACGTCTCTTACTGCTACGCTGCTTGCACTGCTCAGCGATTGTACCGCAACCGGTGGTTGGTCCTGTTAATGTTGTTGAGAGAACATACGCGCTCACGATTCGTCTTCTCGAATGCCTCCTGGACGATGACAGCTTCAAGTTGACTTCTTTCAGCGATGGTCTCTTCTTTTGTGCCAGCTGATGCACTTTCTGCTGGATAAAGATCTTCACTGCCGCCCCTACTGACTCAGCGTTCAGTTCAAGGCTCAGATTCGCTTTGTGCTCTGCAGTCTCTAGCTGTTCCTCAATGTCTAGCGAGTTGCGACTAGACACAATCCACTTGACGCAAGAGGATGCAGATGATTGCTCTGCGATGAAGCTAAGCAGCTCTGGCCGGTCAATCACGCATTCGTCAAGCGCGTCGATAATCAGGTAGGTCGTACTCAAACTCATATCTTGCAGCACGTCCGCAAAGATCCTTGTCAAGGCCACCCAGGCATTCGCGTCCTCAAACAAGCTTTTGCCTGCGTGATGGTACCTCCTGTGTACATGCGACACAAGCGATGGCTGCTGGTGTACTAGCATATATAGTTAGCCCCGCAACACGGCGGTGGCGCTGTTGATACGGGAATCAGTTGCCTGGCAGAAGAAGTACAACAAAAGGGTGTACCTCGGCGTCGAGTTTCGCAATTCTTCAGTGATGCCACACAGGAGCATCGTCTTTCCCTTGCCAGGATCACCTTTCACCCACAACAGTCGGCTCTCTGGGCCTTGTTGCCATAGCTGGAATGTCTTGTTGTCGAGGACCCAGCGGTAAGCATCCACGAGCAGCCCGCCTTTAGTCTCCTCAATGCGCTTCTTATCGTCGCGCGGGTTGCTAGGACGCAAGTCTTGCGCGCACTTGTTCTGCTTCTCGACCTCATCTATAATTCGTTTCATCGCTTCAGCTGGGCTCTCACCCTCAATCGGGGACGAACTGACGCCGAGGATTCCCATTAGAGAATATGCACGATCTGCCGGAATCTTTGTGGTGCGATGTTCACTCCACGAGATGCATTCATGAACGTCGAAGTCAGACAAAGGTTCGCCTTGCAGCGCTGAACTAGGGATACCTGTGATTTCATGCAGCTCTTTTGCCAGCAATAGCTTATCGCCAAATTTGACTCCTTAGAGAAGAGCTCTACTGTGCACGGTGCAAGAAGCTCCTGCAATGTCCATCCACGGGTAAACCATCTACTCTTTTGGAGCGTGAATTTAGGCATCTGCTGACTGTATACAATAGCGTTTCGTATAGGAGCAATGCGAATATGTCGCGAATGGAAGAAGTGCTGTATCATGCTGCTGTACCAGCCTAGAAGAGAGCAAAGAGCAGAGAATATCCAGATCCAGATAGGCCATCTGGAGTCGGGACGGTCTGGGTCAGCCACCAAGGGTTGGCTAGATATATCTGACAAATAAACATAACATCGAGCTGCATTGCGGTACCAGTGAAACATTGATCTGATGGCGAACGCAAGCTCAGCCTTGTTGCCTTTGTCGATGCAGCATGTGTCAATCTAGAAGTACTGCAACCCATCACGCCGTGCTTGGTCTCCACAAAAGCGAATCTTGTTGTAGCCCAGCTTGGTTAATCCATCTCACTGAGGGGCATTTCTCGCTTACGGGCAGGGGACGTTACAGCTGCGATGGTATTATCTTGTTCACTACGTGGAGTAGAAAAGCAGCAGGGAGTTTGACAACAAGTTGTATTCTAGGGCTCAAGGACATAAGCCAAAATGAAGTTAGACAACTGCTAGCGCATCGCATAACAGAGCAAGTATTGCTTAACGACCCAGTAGCTGTTGATCAGCTACTAACCGCTCTTACCTATTTACCACTTGCCATCGTACAAGCAGCAGTTCTTATCAACAACAGCATATCAGTATCTGAGTATGTGCGATTGTACCAAAGTGCCCCTATCTGCCATCCTACAAAGCGAAATGTAAGAATGCTTTTTGTGCTTTTTGTACTTTTTGTGACGCCTGTCTAAACAAGAGTGGTGTGTTGGGCACTTTTGCAATTGCTCGGTCATGTACGTGACCATTGTTTTCAGCATTGTTAGGATACCTGTACGCGGTTCGCTTAGCGTTATATCGCAACAATGACCTGCTAGAGGTATACAGTGAGTAGCACTGGAACAGTTAATAGAGAAGACTGCCCCCAAAAGAGGAGGTGACGCTTGACAATTACAGTGTAGGAGTACAATAGCTTGTCATTCGACGTTCGACATTCTTATAAACAATAAAAAATATGGCCATGATTGCGCCGATACCTTTGCTGCGACATGCTGAAACGCTGCCGATCAGTCACATATAGAAAATTGGTGGGCAATTTTGCCTGCTTATATACCTGCGTTTGAATCCAACCAAGCTCACTCTCTAGATTTGTCCACGCTGGTGTCTGCCCGTCTTCAGATTGAAGGCGCGCTGGTCCTTCAACCATCGCCTGTAGCCGGCCACACTGCCAATCTTCTCGCCATAGTAGTCTGGGGGAGGGTTCGCAAGGGAGGAGACAGAAGGATCAACACGGTGACGCTTGATGCGGTTGAAGAAGGCCGAGTCTTTCTGTGCAGTTGTCAGTTCCAGGATTCCTATCCTATAATCCCTCCAAGATGATTTACCCTTGTGAATTCGGCGAGGACACCTCTGTATGCCAGGTTGAAAACCTGGTTACCAAAGATAGGCCCAATGAGCCATCCAGCAGCCAACATGCCCAATGTGCTCAATCCCATGACCATCATTGGGTCGAAACCACCAAGCTGCTCCGAAAGCACAGCATCATAGCCATTGTTTATCATGAAGCTCAATCCGTAGTACGTCACTCCAATAGCGCTGGCACCTGAGCAAGCCTGTCCAATCCTCCTACGCGTTCGGCGCAGAGCGAAGAAGTCGTTCCATGTGAGTGCCTGTGCGCCGGCAGCTGGCTTGGCGGCTGATGTTGAAGGCTTAGTAGAAGCGTTTCGTACAACAAATTTGCTAGAAGTAGCGCGTGATGCGGAGAACAATGGTGTTTGCGACTGCTGCTGGAGCTTGCTTGGTCGTGTGCAGGTGGAGAACGATGCTGCAGCGGAGGATGGCGCGAGGATTGCGGGTGGATAACGGTTTGCAAATGCCCTTGCTGGGCATAGAGCACTTCTTGCAAGCATTGTGGTGGTATTGGGCGATGGGTGTGTTGGTGATTGCGTTTGATAACTTGGGAACTTCACCGAGCTGCAGCAGGAGCTAAGCTTGGGTCTTGGCACATAGGCAAGACGTCCACCTCGCACGATACAAAATAAAATCTAAAGTCTAGAAATGAATGGAAAAAGCCTTGAACTGAATCGAGACTGTAGGGCTGATTTTTGATGTCTCGTGCAAAATGTAAAAGTTTCGATCTTCACAACTCAGACGTCATACCTCGCCTACTTAATCAGCATCATGAAGCTTGGGTCAGAAGACCAGTCGTTGGCGCAATGCGACTGTGCCTCCTACACCACATCTTCAATCATCATTGCAGATCTATCTACATCTCATAAAGATCAAGACCACAACACTGCAACCAGGACGTTACGATCTCTTCACTTCGACTAGATCCGCGTATCATGTGCGGCCCGCTACTTAATTGTGGTCGCATGGTTAAGAAAAAGTGGCCATCGGCGGCCACAGCCCCAGCTGGCGACATGTGGGCAGGCTCAAGAGGCGTCATTCAGAGTGCACCAAAGAGCAAGGGCAAAACACCTGAAGAAGCATCACAAAACCTCGACGCTCTGATGCCACAAGTGACAAATCATTACTCAAGAGGAAGAGTTGAGTCTTGGTTGAACTCATGAGCAGATAATGCATCCTAAGACAATACCTTAAGATATCCTACTCCATGTAAATATTACCAGTCCACTTGATTTCATCCTCGACATCCTTACCTCTCCCTTCACCCTCCAAATTTCCTCGCCAGCGGCATGACTGTCTTTTCGTACCTCTCAATCTCCTCTTCATAATGGAAAAAATGCGATCATCACTAGATTGATAGTCAGACTCCTGAGCAACAGGATGCGGTTAGCAACCTGATCCTTTGTTCCAATCAACTTCGTCTGGAACCATTATTATACGGCACTAAACGACTATCTCCAAGTCCGCCCATATCCCTTTCTTAATGACTGTACTGGTACCTATCTACTGAACCGCGTCTCGGGACACCTCGACTGCTTCTACATTCGCCATGGCCGGAATCGCCTTTAGGATCTGGATGGTATCTTCTCCCGTGCCCAAACAACAACTCACCCTTCCTCGTCAGCGTCGTACTTCCTACCTCAATTCATGACCCAACATAATTCTTAAGTTCTTCATACACTCAATACTGGCTGAACTATTCCTTTCCCACCAAACAATGGCAAATCAGTCAGGTCACAAAAACAACTGAACCAATCCGTCGTCTTTCTGTCATTTGATAAAATCCTAATGTAATTACATACTATCTTTCTTTAAAATTTCAACCCGCCCTTGCGCCCGCTCTTGGCGACCGTTAAAGAAGGCAATAAGGTTGCCTCGCAATTGCAATAGACTGACACCCGAAACTTTGAAAAGAGAAAACGTACAACAACCCAGTGGTGCCAAGGTTCTTTGAAAATAATGTAAGAACGGTGTGTTGATGAATCGTTACAACTTGGTCTCTCTATAATCACAGAGCAATTTCCCATTTGATTCGCTGTTTCACAGCAGAAAACTGGTCTTGTTTCCTGCGGAGTAGATGGCATTCTCGCCAGTCAGGATGCTTCCATTAACGAAGGATGAGTTGTAGGGATGAATCACGGTCACAGAAATTCCTAGAACGCTGAGATCGGTAGACTGGGAGTGCTACGGAGTCGCATTTAGCGAATCGGGTGGTGGCATCTTAGCCTGGGCTGGCGTTGCTGATAATCAGGATGCCTTTGATAGGCTAATAAGTTGGAAGAGCAGTGGGATTTTGAGTAGTGAATGCAGGTGGAGAAGTGCCAGATGTTTGTGTCAGGGCCATTAGTTCGAAAGATTTGTGCGCAATGTAAACTCATGGGAAGTAGGAACATATTGGGGAAGTAGCCGGCGTAAAAATGAAGCAGAGTAGTGACTATTGGTAATGATGAAGGCATCGTGTTGTTCGAATCACCAAATGCTTCTCTTTTGGACTGGGGTATGTCCCAGAAGCATGATCCATTTACTGTCATCACAAGTGAGATCTTCAATCAGATGGCATGCTCGGCTATGAAATTCATATACTGAGGCTTTGCTGTTGGGTTTGTAATTATGATTGTGATCATATTTATGTCCTGTAGGAGTGCGAGATTATTGGAGGTGAGAGAAGCAGTAGTTCCTTTAGTAACAATGAGGATATCTGTTCATGTATTGGAGTTCAAATCCAGTAAAGGGATGATGTGGAGTGAGTCGATGAGTATTGTTGGAGTTAAACATCAATGCAAATCAAGCAACACGAACAGGATATATCACCAAGATAAAAGATCGATCTCATGGATGATGTTGGGGATTCAATAAGGGTTGATATCATCGCATCGCATCTAATCCTTGGTATGCCGAATACATAGTGACACTAAGCGTTGTGTGATACCTAAGTGCTGTCGTTGAGCAATGCTCACAGTTGCTCAATACCTTCGACAAGCTTGTCAAGAATTTGTTCTGAGCCATCATTCATCAACCCTCTCATTAGACGGGACCTTTCCATAGTCAGTATACTCGCTCAACTGAATAGACTCGCCCAGACTTACAGGTTTCCCATCTTACAGGCTGTCATATTGTCCTCCAGCTCAGCACTCTTTACAGCAGCGACATCTATGACTTTCTCTGGTACCTTGGCCAATCGCGCAACGTTGAGGCCATAGGAGCGATGACTGGTACCTTCGGCGACCTCATACAGAAAGACCAACTCCCTGCCACCATCACGCTCTTCGAAAGACATGTGGACGTTCTTCAATTCGTTGTTTGTAAACCGTGAATGAAGCTTGGACAGATGCTGATAATGTGTGATAAATAGCGTCAAACTTTGCAGGTCGCGAATCACATAGTCAAGCACGGCCTCGGCGATAGCAACGCCATCAAAAGTGCTGGTTCCACGGCCTAGTTCGTCTAGAATGATGAGCGAACGTGGCGTCGCAGATTTAAGTATGTCGGATGTTTCGTTGAGTTCCACCATGAAAGTAGACTCGCCCTTCAACATATTGTCGAATGCACCCATCCGGGTGAACACTGCGTCCAGCATGCCTAGTCGGGCCTCTGTAGCAGGTACATAGGATCCGATTTGTCCCATAATAGCAATGAGAGCAGCAGAACGCACATATGACGATTTGCCACCCATGTTCGGCCCAGTGACTAACAGGGCTCGCGTCGCGAAGTGTGAGAGTTGGAGATCGTTGGGTACATAATTTTCCAGCAATAGTTGTTCAACCATAGGATGACGACCACCAGTGATATTGAGCTCGATCTCGTCTGTAAAAGTAGGTTTTACGTAACCCGGCTGACTTGCAAGAGTAGCCAGAGAGAAAAGAGCGTCGAGCGTCGCAATGGAGTGTATGCAATCTCGAAACTCTTGATACTTCGCCGATATGTCGTCCAGCAGACGCATAAACGCAGCGTCGCAAGCTGCAGCCAGAGACTCCTTGTATTGATCACGCTCCTGACACATGCGTTTGACTTCAGGCGTATGAAAGCGCAGAGTGGTCTTTGTTGCAGAGATCTGCTGCCATGATGCAGGCACCTTTTTCTCCTGTGGAGACTTACGCTTGACTTCAATGAGGTATTCAATACCAGCGACAGTAACGTAATCAACTTTCGCTACCCCAAGTTTGGCAGCTGCTTCCTCACGGTGGGTATTGAGGTCATCTTCGACTGAGGCGATGCTGAGCTTTAGATCGTTGATGTCTTCCGCTTCATGCTCTTCTTGGAAGAAGCCATATTTGTCGTCAGATTTAGCGGCACTGGCATTGATCTTCTCGAGGAACGCATTGAGGTCATCGTAGATCTTGGGGATGTTCAACACTGCTTCGCTCAGCAGAGTCGATGCAAAGCCACTTTGCTCAGGTGACTTCACTTGCAGATATTGACCGGAGATATCTTGGAGTGTCTGTAACGCAGCCAGAAGCTCTGGTCGTGTGCACTTCTTGTAATAGATCCTGATTAAAACCTTTTCCAGATCAGTTCTGATCTTGCCCAATAGGAACTTGAGTTTGTCAAAAGGTATAGTGTTCTCTGCATTCTTCAGCTCTTCCACAGCTGCAATGCGCTCTTTTAGACGCTCCTTGTCAATCAACGGCCGGCCGACCCACTTTCTTAACAGGCGTTGCCCAAAGCGAGTCTTCGTCCGATCCATCGTCCAGAACAGACTGCCTTTGGCAGTGTAGTCGGTCTGATTTTGATATATTTCCAGACTTGAAAGCGTATTGCCATTCAGAAGCATATATGATCTTGCGCTGAATGGCTGGAAATACTTTGTCAGGTCGAATACGTGCTCTAAACCATACTCGGTTAGATATGTAATCATTGCTGACAAGCATACGGTGACATTTTCCGAGAGCTTGTGCACCTTGTCGAGGACAGCACTTTGACTAGACGAGGAGCCCTCTTGATTGGGTTTCATTTTGCCAGCGTAGAAATTGGAAATATGCCCATAAGCTTGTGCAGCCATGGTCTTCGGTTTTTCTACCCGCTCGACACGTGAACGATCCCCGAAAACGTTCGCCTTGCTAGCAGAAAGATGCCGGATAAGTTTTTCTGTAGCCTTTGACAGGTCACCCACGACAAGGAACTCAGCCGGTGCAATATGCAACAACCTTGTCTCGATCTCACTTCGCATGAAACCGTCCTCAAAGTCATCGTAGATAATGTCACCAGTTGCAGGTTGAACAGCAACTAGTCCGACTTGCACCTTCTCGTCATTAGCCCAGCCGTTTGCATTCGTCTCTGTAATGCAGAGTAGGTAACCGGTCGCTTGTGCACCTGGGCCAGTACTTTCAGCGGTAGTCTCCAATCCTTCAACATCATCGACGTAGGTGCCTTTGGTGTAGAGGTTTGTGAGCTTCCGTACAAACGGCGTGTTCCTGTTGTCTCCAGCTGCCTTGAGTGCCGCAGTCTCGATCTGGCGTACCACCCCGACCTTATGATTCGCTTTGACGAGCCGCTTGACATGGACTTGCAGTCGGTGCACTGGAAAGCTTGCAGATGCGAATCTGTCTAGATGCGCCTCTGAGGGATGTTCGTCATACCTGAACTTGCCTGGTATGCACACAACCCCTAGCTCTTTTGATGCTACCCGCGCATCTTCACCAAAGAATTTGAACTTGTATCCAACTTCCATCACGATGATAGTGTCGAGATGTTTTCGCTTAATTTCCAGGTATTGCTTTTCCATTGGTGTCAACTTCGAAGCTGACTTTCTAGTGGCCGCGCCTTTCTTTCCTTTTGTCGATGTTGTCTTCTCTTGTTCCTCTTCGTCCTCCTCACCTTCGTCCTCGCCATTGGTTTCTCCGTCGGACAAAATCTTGTTCTTCCTTCGAAGCTCCGCGAAGCTGTCTGGTCGTCCAAGCTTCTTTACGAATCTCTCATGCAACCTCTCTTTCTCCCTATGTCTAGCTGCTGCATCTTCATCTTTTTCAGTAACAGCTTCGTTCTCGTCACGTGGCGGAGGCGATGAGGAGAACAAGAACTTTGATGTTCTGTTTGCTAGTTTTACCGGCTTAGGTGTGTTCAAGCTTGCTGCTGTTGACTGGCCAAGCAATTGCCGCGCACTTTCGCCGGCCTCGATGCGTACTCGTTTAGGAGACCCGTCGTCATCGGATTCGGGGACTGTACGTTTCCGACCTGATATGGAATGGCATAAAGGTGATTTCTTTTCCTCGTCATGATCGTGATCCGCGCCATCGGCGACCGGAGACGGGGGAATGGGTGCTGGTTTGGGCACTGCTTTTGGTGTTTGGGATGACTTCGGTGTGAAGAAGCTCGATATAGACTGTTGTTTTGTCTTTTGTGAGGAATTTGGGGGTATCTGGCTGCTTTTGGGGGCCATTGTGTGGATGTGGATGTGATGGACTGGGGTGGTAGAAAGCGCGGCGGGAAACGCGTTCAAGATGCGTTACGCGCTTGACAATTTCGGAATTACAGCGCGGTGTCACGTTTCGTATATTTTCACTCTCGATTGGGAACCCTTAGGAAACTGTCATCACCGTCTTGCATACATTCGTTCCCACGTTAATGCAAGGCTTTACGCAAAAATTTCAGTCGTCCTAACATCTACCATCCTTATCATTGGTTCTTTCATGAAGCTCGCCCTCGGCCAAATGACGAGCAGACTTGTCAACAAACAGGGAAATCAAGTCGATTTAGCTCTAGCAAGCACTAAGCTTGAAAAGGCTAGTTTCTCACTCAACATAGCTAGACCAACTTGATTTACTTGTCTGTCAACAAGTTTGACGATGAGGATGGTGCATGCCAGTCTCGCATCTGCTGTTGCTGTTGTTGGCTGCATGCTCTGGTCTAAGGTGGCTTGCTGAACAGCGGTACTGACATATAAATATCTCGGCTGACAGACTCAAGCTCTTCTCGAAGATACAGCCTCGAGGAACTTCCAGTGCTATAAAACTAGTATGTCAACTCGGCTACTCCCTTAAGCCAGCCTCGCCTATCTCTTATCGCTGGACCTTCCTTCACATCCGTTATCAACAGCATCCTATCTTCATTTACACGCGCTCCATAAATACGGCGCAAGGACCATGTGATCGCCATGTCGCCATTCACATTACTGCTTACGTATGCGTTGCTCAGATTCGCTCTCTCTCAGTGTGGAGATCTTTGCAGCTGCCCCAATGGTGTAAGCACTTACCAAAATGGTCAAGCCAGCGGTCATCATCGTTGTACGGCAAGCATTAAGGCCGATTGTTGCTGCGGCTTTAAAGTAAACGTCAAGCCTTGCTTGTTGAGCTTGTCTCCTTTCCCTATCACAAGAATATCAATATGGCGCGTGGCGCAACGTTGTCGCAATGCTTGATCGGCTTACTAACACTGCATTCGGTGCTCGGAAATCCAGTTCCTCTGGGACATCCTACGCCGCCTGTGATCAAGCATGGTGAATTGGGCGCCGTGGCTTCAGAGAGTGATGTGTGCAGCCACATCGGCGTGGAATTGCTGAAGCAGGGCGGTAATGCTGCAGATGCAATGGTTGGCACTGTAGCTTGTGTAGGAGTAATTGGAATGTATCATTCTGGTATGTCTCATGGTCAAATAGCCATGCTGTCGTACGCACACCCGTCCTTTACTTACGCCCTGCAGGTATTGGAGGCGGGGGCTTTATGCTTGTACGAGCGCCCAATGGCACCTATGAGTTCATCGACTTCCGTGAGACAGCACCGGCAGCTGCTTTTGAAGACATGTACAAAGACAATGAGAACGCTAGCATCAATGGCGGTCTTGCGTCTGGCGTACCAGGCGAGCTTCGTGGTTTACAGCATCTTCACGAGAAGTATGGCAAGCTCCCTTGGGCAACAGTCCTTAAGCCAGCAGTCAAGGTTGCGCGTGAAGGGTGGCGAGTGAACGAGGATCTCGTCAGCTACATCAAATCTGCAACGGCGAGTATGAACGCAACAACCAATTTCCTATTGAACGATCCGGAATGGGCTGTTGACTTTGCTCCAACGGGACGCATCGTTAAACTGAACGAAACCATCACACGAAAGCGATACGCAGATACTCTTGAGATCATCGCCAATCAAGGCCCTGATGCCTTCTACGAAGGTCCCCTGGCAGAGTTTACGATCAACGCACTTCGGGCCAAGAACGGCACCATGACTCTCGAAGACCTCAAGAACTATACAGTCGCAATTCGCAAGCCATCAACCATCACATATCATGACTACAAACTCACAGCCTGCAGCGCTCCTAGCGGTGGCGAAGTCGCCCTCTCTGTTCTCAAGATTGTAGAAGGGTACTCCGGGTTCGGTGACCCAGCCGCCATCAACCTCACTACGCACCGCCTTGACGAAGCCATGAAGTTCGCATACGGCATGCGCGCTGAACTCGGTGACCCCCTATTTCTCGAGGGTATAGATGAATTTCAGGAAGACATGATCTCTGCAGCCACCGCAGCAGAAGTCCGCTCCAAGATCAGCGATACTCAAACCTTCAATGTATCCTATTACAACTCTAAAGGCCTCGAGTCCCTCGAAACACCAGGCACCTCGCATATTGTGGCTGCCGACAACACAGGTCTTGCCATCACACTTACAACGACTGTTAACTTGCTTTTTGGCAGCAAAGTCGTTGTTCCAGAGACTGGTGTTATAATGAACAACGAGATGAATGATTTTTCCATTCCTGGCACCTCGAATGCTTTTGGTTATATCCCCAGCCCAGCAAACTACATCCGCCCTGGCAAGCGACCCTTATCCTCCATCTCGCCTGTCATTGTCGAGCACCTCAACTCGACCCTTGCAGACGCCTTCTACGTCGCTATTGGCGCAGCTGGTGGAAGTCGTATCATTACTTCCACTATCCAGAACGTTATCAATATCCTCGACGGCAATCTGACGGTAGCAGAAGCTCTGGCTCAGCCAAGGATTCATGACCAGCTTATGCCCGCCCAGATAAGCTTTGAACCGACATTTAATAACGGAACAACAGCATTCTTGAAGGCGCTGGGTGCAAATGTGACCTGGGCCGCCGCAGGAAGCACGGCGCAGGGGCTAAGAAGGTTGAGAAATGGCACTTTTGAGGCAGCTGGTGAGCCGAGACAGAAAAACAGTGGAGGGTTTGCTGTTTAAACGCATGCAACCATGGTGTGATGGAACGGCAGGTTTATAGCACGGTGAAATAATCACATAAAACCAAATGGAAATAATATGTAGATCGGAGATATGTTTCTGCAGCCGAGAACGTGTGTTCATGAGACAATCGAGTCTAAAATCGTGTTTTGTGTGGAAAACGTGTAAATCGATGAACTCGTGTTCACAGTGGAGCACCGATCACGTGGACACTAGGTTGAGGCTATCAAATGTGGACCCCCGAACTCCGCTCGTAGCTTCCAAACCTTGGTTTACCACGGTCTTGCTTGCGCTACACCATCCACCTTGCACTTACCCACGCACATCCACCTGTCGCATATACGCCTCCCAGGCCTACCGATATTAATCCCCAGAATCAACGTCAAGCCAGACAAGATGTTGCCTACAGGGCGCGGTGCCATTGCGCATGTCGAGTACACGGGTGAGGAGGCTGCACCTGAAATTAGGAAGCTTCTCAACGCAGTGGTGAGTTTGGCCGTCAGGTATCTGGACTGGTATCCACTGACAGCTCAAAGGTCGAGAATGAAGATGAATTTGATAGGTGGGAGGCAATTGTCACTCGCGCCTCTGAGCTTGAGGGCGGTGTTACCCGCAACTCGAGTCCATCAGCGATTGAATTAGTGCGCAATATTTACGACTGCTTTCTCCAGAAGTTTCCGCTCTTTTTTGGATACTGGAAGAAGTACGCTGATCTCGAGTTCGCAATAGGCGGCACTGAGACTGCTGAAATGGTGTACGAGCGTGGTGTATGCGCCGTTCCCACGTCCGTTGATCTTTGGGCCAATTATTGCGCTTTCAAGATGGATACATGTCATGACAATGACATCATTCGAGAGTAAGTCCTGCCTTTCTTCCTCGGTTCTGAGACTCAAATCAGCCCATAGCCAGCAGTCAGCATCTTATGGGTTGGCAATGCGCGTTCAAGTCTGATACAGTGCCACTCCATGCCGCTTCTTGGGCCACTTCGTCCCTCACCACATTCATTGCATTGCGTCGAATTCATTGCGCATATTCGAGACGTTTGGAAGTCAACGGTCTAGTTTCCTCGGAAACTGCGTACCCTCTCTGCAAGCTTAATCCTCCCATCCCTCCTTCCTTTCCCAACTTGACTAGACAGTACTGACGTTTTAGACTTTTCGAGCGAGGAGCTCACTTCGTCGGGCTTGACTTTCAAAGCCATCCCTTCTGGGACAAGTATATCGAATTCGAGGAGCGAGTGCAGGAGCCTGCGAATGCTACCAAGATCTATAGTCGCGTCTTGCTCCTTCCCATCTATCAGTTCTCCCGTTACTACGAGAAGTTCACCACTCTTATTGGTACACGACCGATCGAAGATCTGGCCGAGCCTGAGGCACTCGAAACCATTAAGAACGCAATCCAGCTGGAGAACCAGGGATTCCCTGAGAAAGCTCCTCTTGAGCTCGAGCGACAACTCCGCGAGAAGATCCACGCATATTACTACGAGTCATACTTGCGCACGCAGCAAGATGTGCAGAATCGTTGGAACTTTGAGCAGGCTATCAAGCGTGCATACTTCCATGTCACAGAACTTGAAGATGCTGAGCTCGAGAACTGGCGCAAGTACCTTGATTACGAGGAAAAGCAGGGCGACTTTGAACGCACTTCCTTCCTGTACGAACGTTGCCTGGTTGCTTGTGCACTCTACGATGAGTTCTGGTTACGATACGCACGATGGATGTTCTCTCAAGGAAAAGAGGAGAACACACGGATCATCTACATGCGAGCCAGCTGTATCTTCGTGCCCATCGAGGCTCCCACCATCCGCCTTAACTGGGCACGCTTTGAAGAGAAGCTTGGCCGCATCTCGGTTGCTCGTGAGATCCATGCAGCCATGCTAGAGCAGGCGCCAGACCATGTCGAGACTATCATATCTCTGGCTGGTGTCGTGCGAAGACACGAAGGCAATGACGAGGCTGTGAAGGTTCTTGAGGAATACATCGGCCAACGTAGCAGCCAGATTGGTGGTGTACTGATCGCCGAGCAAGCACGTATTTTGTGGCAATGCAAGAGTGCGGTTGATGAGGCTCGCCAAGCTTTCAAGGACAAGCATCAGAAGTTCTCGGATTCGAAGGACTACTGGTACAGATACATGCAGTTCGAGATTGATCAGCCATCCTCTGACCAAGAAGAGGCCCACAAGCGGGTCAAGGCAGTACACGACCTGGTGCGCACTAAGGGGCGTCTCTCGCCAGAAGCCTCGAAGAAACTATCACACTTTTACATGGACTTCCTGCTCAACCGTGGAGGGAAGGATGCTGCGGAGGAATATATGGAGCTGGATAAGGAGGTCAATGGGTATGTATCATCTGCTTTAAGCGACCCCTCCCACTCCCACCCCTCGAAACGAAAGAAGCAGCCTCACAACGCAGCAAATAAGCGTCAACGCAAGTGATTGTGAGACTTGTCACCATAGAGCATGATAGAGCCGCGTGTCTACAGCCGTGTCAGCGCGCCAGCACTATCCTAGACACTTCATCATTTCATTTGTCCGTAATCCTCGCGTTTGCTCGTTGCTAGCGAAATGTAATACACCTCGATTCTCTTCCTTGCTTTGACTTTGCTGACCTGTCTCTTTTACACAGTACCAAGCCGTCTGAGGAGACCGTTGCTCCCAGCACCGTGCCCTCGAAGCCTGCCCATCGTACACGCTTCTAGAGATTGCACTTTATGCACACCAGGCGCCTTGATCTAGCCACTACCAAAGCACCGCTGGGTACGGCTATTCTCGATTTATCTTCTCATTGGTGCAACGCACCTTGCTCTGGGTAGCATCTCTTACCTCACGCAACGTACGTCTCTGCATCTGCATTTCACTCGCGAACCGACAAAGAGTAGATGTGTGGCTTTGAAAGACCGCATGGGAGCCTGGATAAGTGTATCCCGCCTACAAACACACTTCTACAACCATTTAGGTTTGAACCCTTCTGTATCCCCTACCCAACCTGATTTTCTTGTTTGGAGGTAAACTGTACACATATCGTTCTTTGTAACGTACACTCTTCATTGCGGCCACAACGTGCGTGCACGACTGTAGGTGCCAACCTGCAGCGTAGGTTTGAAGCAGATTGTCGCAGTCCTAGTAAAGTCGTGTAGGAGACGGCATCAACTAACAGGCTGAGTGCCATACATGTAGAAAACCCCCAATGACATTAAATTCACGATGAGAGAGTGCAACGCCTCAAGAATTATACACGTCGCCTGGATGTCTTCGTTGGCATCGTTTCATCTCGCTGGCTGCTCTTAAACTATAGGCTTATCGTTACTTGAAGTACTATCTACCCCTCCAATTCACCAGGCATGATCGATGCCTTGTGCGCCTATCTGGCCTTCCATTGCAGACAGCATTGTGGACAGCATTGTGGACAGCATTGCAGACAGCTGTTCCTGGTGACCGGGCAATGCTCTTGACACGAACACATTGAAGCAGACCAAAGTATCTCCAGAGCCAGGTTTGCATGGATACCGAATCCTGACCACCGCCCATATCATTGTCTGCGCCCCACCACACGGTGACATTTTGGCTTTGTATAAAAACGCCCACAGCTGGACTCTCTTTCTCTGGATGCAGAAAAACACTGAACGGACTCACATAGCCACCGCGTCATCTATCCGTCCATCCATCCATCCATCCATCCATTTATCTGTCTGTCCATCCGTCCTGCTACCCATCTATCCACACCATATCGCTATGTGCCCATCAACCAACACTTTTAAGCACTACGTCTACTGCTCTACGTATGGCCATACTTTGCCCCTCGGTGCATGCAACAAGTACGCGCCCGGGCTGCGCATGTGTCTCGAGGACCCGGTCAGCCCAAAGAAGTTCAACTTCAAGACCATGGAGCATGGGGGCGTGGTGAGAGACGTATGCAGTTTCTGCAAAGAGGGCAAGGATCTCGACGGTGCTTATTTGTATGGAGAATATTGGCAGGAGCGCCAAAAGCACCGTAAGTGAGGATGTGGGGAAAAGATGGAGACAGCGTTGAGGGGGACGTTGCTGTAGCCATCGGATTTGTGGACGATGAGATTGTAAAGACATAATCCGGTGGGTATGATAGGGTATTGTGGGAGCCCTGCTCCCAATATGCTGTCCTGGTTCCTAAGCTACGCCAAACTTTTTTTTTTCCAATCCGTAAAGTTAACCAATCATGCATGTCTGTTGCAAAATGGTGAAATCGCTCCGAGTCGTTTGCATCACTCGAGATCCATTGCCTCACCCTGCTCGACCTTCTTCCTCAGCCTCTCCCTTTCTTTTCTCATTCTCCTTTTCTGGCTCTTCAAGTTTACCTTCTTCCCATCTGGCCGCTGCCCACGATACTCTTGAATGGTCATGCCTCTCCGCTCTGCAGCAACGGCCTGCTGCTCTACTGTGACCATTTTGGACTGCTCTTTTGCAAGTCTACGGGCTTGCATCTTCGCCAAGTTCTGGCGCTGGCGTTTCGCTAAATTGGTCAGGGTCATGCAAAAGGGATGGAGTTGGTGGTATGGATAGATGAGGAAAAAGAGTGGGGAAGATGAGTGAGGTAGTGAGAGGGTAGTGGCGTACACATCTTTGGCCCACTTGAGGCAGGCTCGGCTTGCATCTCGAGGTCGCCATCTGTTGGTTTATTTGCTGCGTAAGCTGTCAGACATTTGCTGAACCGTCCGTCTTCTGGGAGAAGAGCTGGAAGCATTGGCTTTATTTGCAATACCATCTCCGTTTGTCAGTGACGTACCTGCATGTGTGCTCGCAGCCAGTCCAGAAGGCTTCACCTCATCTTTGCTTTTAAAGGCAGCACCTAAAAGATCTCCAAGTTCATCTGCAAAGGCGCCAAACTGTTTGCGCTCTTTTCTCTTCTTGGTCTTGCTGAGGCCTTGCCGCGTTGGTGAGAGACTCCGCCCACTTGCATCTGATTGGTCGTTGTCGCTGGCGTCTGAATCCTGAGTCTCAGCGTCGCGGAAATCACCCAGCTTAATTGGTATGGGTGCACTGGGTGCGGTGCGTGCTGGCCCTGCTGTTGGAATTGCTGAAGCCATGCTGTGCGTGTGTGCCGCGTGGCTGTTTGGAGATGCTAGGAAAATTATTTAGAAAAGGTTGAAGTGAGAGAAGAAGAAGTGGAAGGTGCGACTGCCGAAGTAAATCCGCCGTCTCTGATTCGTTCATTGCCTCTACTATTATCGAGAAGTGCAGTTCCTCCAAGATTGCGCGCTGCGTGTCCATGCCTGCCTATCTACCCTCTATCTCGGGTTTCCCACCTTTTGGGAGACGAAGCGATGCTATGCAAAATGCTGTCCAAGCCTACAGCAGAAAATGGAAATAAAGAATATGTGAAGCCAATGCGCGATGGTAGATGATGCATCGTACAAAGGGTGGTGAAGACAAGATGTGATATACTGTCAAGGAAATTCGTAAATCGTAAGTGCATATGCAGACACTCTTGCTGGTGAGGCTCGCGGCCTGTTCCCATGCGCCCAACTCCAAAGCCAAACCCCTATCTACGGTCCCATCCGCAACTCCGTTACAAGCAAAGCCCAGACGCGCTATGAATCGATGTCATCGTCGTCGACGAAGAAACCCCAGAACGTGACTTCTTCGTTTTCGCGCCCTCTCAGACGGTCACCGTACACGTTGGCGCACATCTCGATGGGTATCTCAAGCTTCAGGCAGCCGTTGCCAAGGAATGTAAAGAGCAGCCACGAGTCAAAGTCAGGGAAGGCACCGTTGTCGTCAGGATTTCGACTCAGTATACCTCTGTTTTGTAATGATGGTGTAGTGGGCATGCGGAAGGTATGATAGGGGAGCGTTTCCTCAGAGTTTGCAACAAAGAAAGACTTGTTTAGAGCGAGCTCCACCGTCACACCATAGGATTGGAAGTTGTCATGCGCGGGTATTGTATCGTGCTGGTGGAACCGCAGGGTGCCGAACCGCAGGTCGGTAGGCTGGCCGAGCAGGTCGAAGAGCTCGGTCGAGTACAGGCGAAAGTAGCCGTTGTGCAGGCCAAGCTCGTCGTCGGCATCGGTGCCAAAGGTAAGGGATTGACTGTGGAGTTGCTCCTCGATGCGCTTACCCTCAGACTCGGCGGCATTGAGGGAACGACGGATATGCTTACGGGTGTATTTGTCGCTGAGGTCAGAGATGGCCATGCGACAAGCCTCGCGCCGTATATCTTCGCTGCACCAAGTATGAGGGGTTGTGCAAGGGTCTTGGAGTTCGAGGGAGCGCTGTAGGCCATTCTCGAAGGCCAGCACTAACTGCTCGAATTCGCGCATGACTCGGGCCAGGGGGGAATCGTTGGCGTCGTGGGGTTTCGCGTCGTGGACAGCAGTATCTCTCTTCAGCATGGCCATTGGGGGACTCCCGCGGCGGTGTTGCGGTGTGAAGGGCAGACAGAGCGAACGATAGCGATGGTGGGGGGGGAGGAGCACTCAGGGTACTCAGGGCACTCAGGGCAGTCAGGACGAGGCTAGCAATGATCGCTGCGTGAGGGGAACCTTCAGGGTGCAGCTCGGCGTGTGGAGCTCCAGCGTCCGGGCTATAACGCTGCTGGCGGAACGTGAGGCGTGAAGGGCAAGGGGGGTGGAGGAGGAAAAGGGAGCGGCCGTGACAAGTCGAGCAGAGCAGTAAACAAACAGCGGCCGTTAGTCGTGAAAAGCAGAGTTTACACAAGGTCCACGCAAGGCTGGCATCGAAACGAAATAGACAAAGAGACAAAAGACATGGCTCTCCTTGAGCGACCGACCGAGATTTTGCTGTCCAGCGCGGCGGGATTGAATGCGCGCCAAGATGAATTCAAGCACGACCTATCCCAGCACCGGTATGCAGCTAACTGGTCCCCGACCAATCACACGCACGGTAGAAAGCCTGCCATTCACCAAGTCTGTTGCGACAGCCCTCGACACTAGCAGCAGAGCGGTTGGGCCTAAATCCGGCTCCTCAGGTGACGGGCGACACGCTGCAGTTGCCCGCAAGCGCTGGAAGTGTTGCAATGGGTTGCAGTGGGTGAACTGGGCGAGTGGATATCACGCGCCAGCGCCAGCTCGATTCGACATTTGCTCGAGTCGTTCGTGGATGTGGCGAACGTTGGATGTGGTGATGGGCGCGAACGCGATGAAGGTGAACATCAATGTGAGTGTATCAACACGGCAAAGACAGCCACTACAAATCGATATGTATGCCAGCAATAGCTACAGCGTCACTAGCAACACAGCATAATGCATTGCCTCCCTCGCCGCCTGTGCCGATGCTCGTTTCGTACTCTCGTCGAGCCCGGTTATCAGGTCGAAATTCGCGCGCCCTCCTCCGACCTGCAACAGACGTCCTTCTTTGAGCGATGAACCATACTGTCGGTTCATAGGCCCCACTACCTGTCACCCCATTCGTCCACCATCTACACCAGACCGGGCCGTAGGAGAGCTCGGCTCGATGGACTCGATGGTTCGAACTGGTCCAGGACCTGCTTCTCTCAAAGTTTTGCGCACATGTACAGATTCCATCACCGCGGATCGAGAGGAGTGTAACAGGGCAATTGTGTGTGTGTGTGTGTGTGTGTGTAAGTGTGTGAGTGTGTGAGTGTATATGTGTGTGAATGTGTGTGTGTGAATGTGTGTGTGTGAATGTTTATGTGTGTATGTGTGTATGTGTGTATATGTGCGTGTATGTGTGTGTATGTGTGTGTGTGTGTATGTATGTGTGCATGTGTGTGTGCCACTAACGATTGCTCCACGTCGGCGTCGTCACTGCGACTCGGCATCTACTCAATGCTGCACGACCTGCAGTCGGCGTGGGCGTAGAGCCATCAGGCATTGATGACACGGTACCTGCACACCAAACATAGCCTTGGGGCTCAGGAAATAACGGAACTGAATAGATGAACGCAGGTGCCACGTCGACGTTAGCAGGTTCGTTGCAGACGTCTGGGCATGAACAGGTGGACGTGCAGGAACTGGTGCAGCTGCCGTTCCGCCAAATGCCAGCAGAGTGTGCAGCATATCCTGGCTTGGTCCACTATGGCCTACGACATCATTCACGAAAACGTTCGCTAACAGTATAACGAACGGTTGTCACCCATTGTTCTGACAACGCGGCCATTGCCTGGTTTGGGCCAGCAACCTCGGTCCTTCATGCTGGGCCCTGGATGCTTTCACATCAGCGTTTTGAGCACTGATGATCTGATGGTTCTGACGATTCCCATGATTCTGACGATTCTAACGATTCTAACGATTCTAACGATTCTAACGATTCTAACGATTCTAACGATTCTGACGATTCTGACGATTCTGACGATTCTGATGATTCTTGCCTTTCCCAGAAAGCGCTGGATTTCAGCACAGCTTTCTGCTCTGACAGTAACGTCTCGCCCTCTGTCGTATCTAAGTATTGCAATCCGTGTATCTCACTCTATCGTGCCTTCCCCTGTTTGCCTCTGTGTTTACAGAGTGGAGTGCGATCCCTCGCTTCATTGGTCACCCAATTGACACCAACTCTTCTGTCGGTACTCTTATGAGTTCGCTCTGCAATCTCACTCTTATAAACTGTCTTGTCGCTCCAACAACAGCATGCAAAGGTCTGTTTACTCCAGATGAACGTCTTGGTAGTCCAGCACCTCACCCCAAAGCATGGCTGTGTTTGGATGGAGCTCTCGCTCATGCACTACACTGGACTTGAGGGGGGTGCCTCTCACACGATTGCTTCGTCACTCTAGCTTCCTTGTCTGTTCTTGAATGCAGCTCTTAGGCCTTCTTGGGTGTGCCAGTCGTTTCACATCTGAAGTGGCCCTACCATAGCTCTGTACAGATACAACAGGAGTGGCTGCCATCTTATTCGCATGAAAGATGTCCTGAACACTGGCGGATACACGGTTCTACACCAACAAGGCTGGGAGGGGGGTGACCGACTTATTCCATTCTTTGGGCTGCATAGGGACATACTTTCCGCTTCTCGTCACGATTCAATACGCACCAAGCTTGCATGTTGCCAGAGCACAAGCGTACGTTGCCATAAAGGTTTGAGCCAACCTTCTCGAGTCGTGATCCTCCTAATGAGACCCACACTCCACTTTGCGTCTGGGCTCCTGAAGCGACCTTCAGAGCCTACTTCAACCATTGTATGACTTATGAAGCATGGGCTGCATGGCGAGTTCTTATCGCTGAAACCCGTGCCACAATTGACACAAAAGCATGACCAGCACTTTGACGTAGTTTTTCGACCTCGTTGTCGAGCAACCACTGCTTGATAGCATCATGACAACCCTCTCGTGTCTTAGTCAGATGCAGGAAAAATGAATTGCCGGATCGATGGCAAGAACCCTGGCGTGCCATGGACGCAGGCCCACCCAACAATGAAACTCTCTCACTGCAACAATGACTTGACAAGTGCCTCGATGGGGAGGGGAGAGGAGAAAAGATTCAAGTCAAGATGTACTTCAGGCCGGCGCAGTTGTTCACTTATTCGAAGGATGCTTCGGCTTGGATAATCTGCTAGAGCGTCTAAACGAGAAATCCTCAGGACCCTTGGTTCTACAAACGTGACTAAGAGCTCCTCATGTGCTCCTAGCATTATGTTTTCAGTGGTTTCTGCAGGCCGTGGATAGCGCCACACTTCCAGGCTTCTTCCTCCCACTGATTCTGCCTCCTGTGGTAGGACCGTCTGCTGTTACACAACCAACCCAAGACTGAACCACTCGATCGAAAGACAGGCATGCACTTGTTCACGCATGGATTCAGCCTTCATCCCATACTTGGCCGACTCGGCAACTTCCTGAAGTCGACAATGCCGGTACGCTTATGCCGCTATGCTGGCTCAAACCTCTGAAACTGAACTTGCGTATACGCCACAGGCATAGGACGCCTATGTTCTGTCAGACCAGAGGCATGTAACGACGAACAGCGAACACAGCCAGATTTTTGTTGAGCACAATGCCCGAGGCACCGTTAGCTGTGTTCATCACAACTGCATTTTACCACGCAACACACCAGTGCGGAGTCCCAACACTGGTGTCTACGGATAAGCAGTCTGTGGTTTGTGGCGAGCCTGTGAGTTGATGGAATTTTGACCATCACAACTCTAAACTCTGAGTTTCTAAACATGACCCTGGAAACGTCTACTGGACAAAAAATGGCAGGAAACTTGCCCATGGTAATCCGAAATGAAGCTTACAATTACCGCAAAATTGCACGTTCGTGGTTGGCAGTGCGGTCATGGTTCACTGCAACTCAGTTCCGGTTCACCACCATCCCAATGCGACTCAACCAAGTTTCCAGAATCCCGCAATACTTCGGAGCACATAAGAGTGTAATCGCCTCCTTATTTTGCACAAACAACATTCCGCATACCTTCTACGACCTGCAACCCCACAGTCTTCAACCTCACAGTCCAACTCCAGACCACGAACAAAGGTAGCTGGAATACACCAGCCATACTTCAACAACGTAAACCAGAACCGCTCATGATAACTTTTCAACTTCGAGTCCAAGTCCGGGCATACCAAAAAGCTGAGGTCCTCCAGCGCTGCGACTCGCTGAACCCTTGCCCCGTTAAACCCCCGACCGCGACGAGCAGTCTAAGCAGGATGATCAGGACAGTGAAACGGTACCTCTGGACTCCTCAAAACGCCTACAAGTACTGGGACGAGTACTGGGATGTATAAACCCCCCGTAAAGCTACCCATCGAACACATATTCGCAAGTTAAAGGTGCCTTTCAGGCCGAGCTGGACAAGACAGGCTTGCCTCCTTTGGCGCGGGCCGCTGCTTGTGTGAATGAAGCGAAGGGACAAGCGAGGTGAACGAATGAAGGCTAAATGGAAGTGAAGTTGGAGAAACTGATGAGTGGTATGTGAGCATACCAGAGTTGTAAAGGGTGATGTTTAGTAGGAGTGGCATAGGTGCTGGAGATGGAGGGTGTTGAGAGACACCACCATTGTTTACGAGCTCGTTTCCCATGCTTGTTCCTGTGTTTCCTGTATGCTGTTATGGCTGTGGGCCAGAGGGGTGATTCTTCTTGCAAAGTGGAAACTAAAGAAATCTATTCTATGGGTATCTAATCTGAATGATCTGTTTCACTATCATCATACCGATTCGAACTAACATCACCGAGCAGGATATCGTCAGGGGCTGGGCCACGATGGGTACGCACTGCCAGTTGTTAGTATTTGTGTCCACGGTCAGAAGCGACGTGTACTCACCCCACTCCGTCTCAACCCGGAAAAATATCCATACCCATCGCCGCAATACCTCGAGTACCTCCATGGTAAATATCCCACCCTCAAGATCATTGAAGTGATCCAGATGCGGTGAAAGCTTCAGGGACCACGTACATCTCAGCAGCGCGTCCATGACGATGGCTGCATAGTAGAACTCTTTTGCATGGAAATACCTGTGTCGTCGTAGTCCGTACGGGTGTTCAGGATTGCTGCGCGAGGCTGAGAATAAAGTCAGGTCCCAATCGCGCGCTATGTCCCAGTAGAAACTGTATCCAGAGTTCAGCAGCACAGCAACCATCCACATCCGAAAAAGCGTTGCTTCGCTGACCCCGTACTTTTCCGGTGATGGGCTGCGTTGCAACGCACTAAGAATTATAACCGGGAATGCGGTACTGTATTTGAGAGCGTTGGCGAGGTGCACTCCGCCCCATCCTGTCGCGAGGGAGGTTTGCCCCGATCGTGCATTGGAACGCTGCACGCGGAAGTATTCTGTTATGCATTGGCGCAGACGGATCAATGAAGGGACGCTGATTATGAAGGGCACCCAGAATGTGCCGCCACAGTTGCGGTTCGGTGGGCCGGTGCTGCTATGCCCTGATGAGAAGAACATGCACAATGAGACGAACAGGTCGCCGAGCACTTTGGCGTACGACGTAAGTGCGTCAGCGAGCAGGATATCACCAAATTTCCCGTCTGCAGCTTCTGCGATGCCACCGATGGATATACGCTTCAATGTTGCGAGCGTTCTGCTACGGCCCGCGCGTGAGACAAAGGGGAGTGGTGCAATGAAGCCTAATACGAGGACAAGGAGGTAGAGGTTTGGTAGGATTTGCCATGCTGCGATGTCTGCTGGACTGCCATTTGTAAGAGCCCAGAACAGGAGGAGTGATAGGACGAGAGGAATAGAGAGGAAGGTTGCAATACGGTAGCAGGAGAGGTGGTGTGGAAGATGGTGCGGTGATGAGCGCGAAGGGTAGCGAATGAGTGAGGGGACGTCGATGCGAATCAAAGAGAGGTAGTGAAGATTGAGGCCCCATGCCCATATGCCTGTGGATAATTAGTATGTGCATTTGAATACAGTTATGATATACATTTGAATAGACGTACCCAAGACGATAATGAGGGCCACGCGGTATGGCAATGGCAGCACGCGGCTGAAGCCATCGAGTTCTGGCTCAATGGCTGGATCGCCGTCCATGGTGTTAGAAGGTTATCACGGTCGCTGCTTCCTAAATTGGCTCCTGAAGTATAATCATGAAGCTATCTGAAGCCGCTGCCGCCAAAAGGTGGCCTGCTTCGTATTCTCAACAACTTGTGCAAGGGTGATGGGTTATTGACTTTGTTGCGTGTTCAGTTACTATTCCAGGAGATGTTCTCCAAATTCGTAGCCACAGTTCACAGCCACATATGCGGCTGAAACTTGGGCCATGTGTCTAACGTGTTTTGTGCAAGGCCATAGCTTCACGAAGCTTTACCCAGGGCGTCATCACGATGACGCGACTATTCTAACAGGTCGAACAGAACCGTGACGCCCTCTCACTGTCATACAATTGGCCTGAACCCAATTAATATCTCCTAAATCTCTCCAGATTCTAGGACTCTAACGTCCACATCCTCCGCTCGTAATCTGCTCTTATTCATCATACCATTGCATCAAAGAATTTTAGAGCTCTCACCATCATCTCGCACTCCCGCCATACGTCACAATAGACAATGTCTCCTCTCTCAGTACCCAAGATCTTTATGGCCGGCGGCGCCGTCGGCTTTGGCTACTACCTGTACATGCGCCAGTACTGGTTCCCTAACCCTTACAAGACACAAGGCGTCGAGAACATTGAGAACCGCTTCTCCTCTGGTGGAGGCCACCCTACACATGCGCCTGCCCAGGCTAGTCAAAGAGGTACCGACAGTGGGATCTGGTGCATTTCGCTTTTACGTCAACTGCTAACGCATTTGTTCAGGCACAACGTCAGACAACGAGGGCAGGAAAGAGGGCGGCAGCAACAAAGGCCCCGATTCAGAGCACTTCAAGAACAACCACTCGTCCCAACAGAGCGAGGTGAGTAAGACTCTAGAATGGCGCGATCCCAATGGCTAACTGTGCACAGCCTGTCTGGCCAGCTAAGTTTTACGAGCAGCAGCTCAACAACCCCAAGGGCAAATGAGCGGTATGGCCAATTTGGAGTACACATACGGAATATTATCGCGACATGGACACGAAAAAGACCTTGATGGTCGTTTGATGCATCGATTGGAGATTCGGCGTTGAGAGCATGGACAGAGTGCTGGTGTATATATAGCTTGTCACCAGTCGACATCATATTGTCAAGATGAGATACCAAAATGTAATAACACGTCCAAAATGTGCAACAGCTACTTGAGGATTGGGTGGAAGGCGCTATGGAATCTCCTCCGCGGGTGAACTGCCACTGTGCCAGGGATTATGAGAATGTACGTCTGCGACCGCATTGTGACGTTTGACATCAGTTTGCTGAGAGTCGTAGGTGGCTGATCCTCCCAACGCAGCCTTTATAACTTGCAACGTTGATATCCTCCAGCACGTCTATCAACACTGATACAGGCACATTGAAATAGCTATGCACAATGCGACTCTTGTTGACGCCACGCAATTTGCATTTGCAAGTCTCTTGGAACCGTCGAAAGGCACCAGAGCATGGGCCTGAGCACGAGTCCACCTAACGACCAATATCCATTACAACAGCCACAATAGGTAATCGTTTTTCGCTCGTCGCAGTTTTTGACTCTCACGCTTGCTGCTTCAATTCTGCTTTTGGGGCCAAAGTAATTGACCTCGGCAGCGGTACCGGTTCCTGAGGCTCAACTCTTTTTAGCGCGGCGTTTTCTCCGCATGAAGGATTGCGGAGAGCGCCATTGAATCTTGGAAAACTGCTTCCCCACATGTCCACCACCGGACGGTATGCCTTTCGCAGTAAGCGGCCGTCCTACAAAAACTGCTTCGGACAGCAATTGCCCGATGAGCCGGCCTTGATCAGCAGGTTTCTACGTCAATTGGGATAGCCACTCAAGAGCTTGGAAGTGCTATGCAGATGATGATGCAGACGATGATGCAGATGAGCAGGATGAGGCGGGTCGTATAAAAAGTGCCCTGCTCGCTGGTTGTACGTAGGATACTGCCTGTTTCCAAGGCTGATTTGCAAGATGTTGGCACCGCGATTGCTGTTAGCAACAACTCTCGCAGCGGTTGCTGCGTCTGCTAGCTACCTGCCACCTACTGCTGAGGATCCTCACTTCTCGCTCAACCTGAAAAGGCAGAGCAATGGAACGGCATTCCACGGCCCGTACAGTACGCAGGGAAGAGATATTGTTGACAGCAGAGGGGAAAAGATCACTTGGGCAGGTGTCAATTGGCCCATGTCTGGTATGTGGGATGTTTTATTCAGTTAGAGCAGCTACCGACGAACTCCATAGGAGAGACAATGATCCCAGAAGGCCTCGAGTGGGCGTCGGCGGACGAGATTCTTGATGATATTGCAAGTGTCGGATGGAACTACATCCGCATGTAAGTAGCCCGAGCAGGAAGGCAGAGCCCTTAGCTGACATGGACAGGGGCTATGCTATCGAGATGGTCGATCAAGTATACGACAGGAATGGAACAGATGTACCCCTTGAGGTTGCTCTCATCAATGCCCTGGGCTATGTTAATGGGTCCGTCCACCACAAAATTACCTGTGCATTAGGCCCAGCTCGACTGACACACCAACAGCACCAAAGTCACGAACGAAATCATTGCAAAGAACCCCGGCTGGACATCTCAGACTACTCGTTTCCAGATCTGGTCAGACATTGCGGATCTTGCTGCTACAAAAGGCATATTCATCTCGCCCGACGTACACGTAGGCAAAGCCCAATGGTGCTGCTCACATATCGACGGAAATGCATGGTTCGACGATATCCACTTCAACGCCACGCACTGGCGCCGCGGCATCTCCTACGTTGCAAACTGGGCGAAGCAGCATCCCAACATCGTCAGCATGTCGCTACGCAACGAGCTACGCGAATCCTGGAACAAAACCGACTTGTACTACAACTGGGACACACTCGTAGGCAACATGACGGCCGGTGCCGACGCCATCCATGCCGCCAACCCAGATATCCTCATCATCTGGTCGGGCATGCAATACGGCCAGGATCTCAGCGCGCTAACAACTGGCAAGAACATCTTGACAGCACCTTGCTACAAGTGCACCGCCATTCGCGATGCCGCACGCCGTGAGCCTATTGTGTTCAACCTGCAGGATCACCCCTGGGCGCACAAACTCGTTTGGGAACTACATCTGTACCGCATGAGCGAGGACGTCGATACGGGTACGTGCGACATCATCAAAGCAGGCTTCTACCGCAACGGGATGAACGCACTTGGTATCGAGGCGCCAGCGGCGTGCAATGTTACGAAAGATTGTCCTGCTGCTGTCACTCAGACACCGGTTATTATTTCGGAGTTTGGCTCAGGCCAGGACGAGACGCTCTTCAATGACACACTGCAGAATTGTTTGAAGGAGTACACGATTGAGAACAACATCAGTTGGATGATGTGGAGTATTGCAGGAAGTTACAGGATTCGATCCGGAGTCCAGGGTTTTCCAGATACATGGGGTATGACGACGCCAGACTGGACAGGGTGGCAGTATGAGCGGGGTGTGGAGGAGTTCTGGAAGCCGTGGGTGGAGGCTATGAACGTGACACATGTTGTTTAGGTGCCTTCAGAAGTTCAACAGAATCTAGTAAACAGAGATAGCACAAACGTACAAACGTTTACATCGCTCCAGTATCGACGTGTCGAGATATTCAAGCCTAGGTATCTCACAAGACATAATTCTCTAAGCAGTTTCAGATTTGCTTATCACAGTCGTAACACAAATCGATGTAACATTGTAGTCTTGACAAATGCCAGAGGTTTCATGGTATTCAAAGTTCTACAGGCCTCTTGGCCACCAGACACGTCGCTTGCGCTGTCACTGTCCGCCCATCGGACTACTTCCCATACCAAGCTCCTAGCGCCTTAAAACGCCGCTAACACCATGCTTACACACATCTGTTTGAGACGCATCCTTAATGCATCGCTTGAACAGGGTTGTGAATCCACGCACGCTTGTCATCCAGGTCAGAAAGAAGAACATTACAAGATATATACAGTGCAAAACAAGCATTGAAGGTATAAGATGCCTCACAGAGGTCATCCTTAGCCTGTTCAAGTAGATCTGTTGGGTTGGGCTTGCGCCAGACCAGGGCTTTGCTGCATCTGCTGCGGGTTCTGGGGTGTTGCGCTTCTACTCGGTGGTCGTCCATTCATTCCCGGACTACCGGCTTGCTGTGGCTGTCGTTGTTGGCTCATTAATCGTTGTTGCTGAACCAGCTGTTGCTGGTAGTTTTGGACCGCGTTGACAGGCGGACTGTTGGCCATGCCACCGTTCTGTTGCACGAATTGGTTACTGGCCATCTGTGGCGATGGCGACGACATCCCCGGAGAACCCGCTGCGGCATTCATTGCTTGCACACGTTGCTTGGCCATGTACCGCTGTAGTTGATCAGAAGCTGACTTCTGTACCTGCTCTTGTGTCCAGTCCGGATGCTGCATCTTGATAGTATTTTGCAGTTGTAGGTACTGAGGAACGTGAGCACTCGCGTTGGGTCCGCTTGGGCGTTGCATATTAGGCGTTGTCTGGCTTACTCGTGGAGAGCTGGCGTTATTGGGCATACCATTGATAGAGGCGTTTATGTTTCCGTTAAGGTTCTGGTTGCTCATGGACGCCATCATGTTCGTATTGGGTATACCGTTTATATTCATACCTTGGGCGGTGGCCATGTTCATCTGCTGCTGTTGCAACTGGAACTGTTGTTGCTGATTGGGACTGTTGAACTGATTTCGCTGCATCGCCATACGCATCTGATCTGGAGGACCCATACGCTGACCATTTTGCAAATTGCTCTGCATTTGCGCTTGAGGAACACCTGGCGTACCCATAGGCATGCCGGCCATATTGGCGTTACCAAGGTTATTCTGCATTCCCTGCTGCCCTTGTTGCGCCCGCACCGCCATTGCAGCGGCATTCTGGGCCTGTTGCGAAGGATTATTAGCCATCTGAACAGGTATGTTGGAGTTGGCACCGCCGGGTGTGCCGTTTCGCTGCATTTGTGGCACGCCGTTCGGCACACCATTCTGCGCGTTAATTTGAGCTTGACGCTGTGCCGCCATTTGATTCTGTAGTTTCTTAGCACCGTGTTCATCAATTGAAATAACTCTACTCACCCTAACGGCCATCTCCTGTTGTAATTGCCTTTGCTTCAGCTTCTCTTCGCGTTCCCATTTGAGACGACTGAACTCTTGAGGAGTATGCACATTATTCTTCGGCGGAGCAGGCTCATGTGCCTTCCTGAGTGCTGCTGCCTTCTGTGATTCGGCCTGTTTATGTGCCGCCGATTCCCGTTTCCTGGCGAGCTTACGCATACCGTCAATAATAGCAAGATGACGGTTCTCTCTTCTCCTCTCCACGCGGATCGGTGTAGTAGTGGGACGTCTCCGAGGCTGTCCTGGTGTCTGTCCTCCCGACTGTTGTTGCTGCTGTTGTTGAGCCTGGTATTGAGCAAACACAACCTTGTTTGCCTGCTCGAGTCGACCTTGATATGTGCGGAAGTACTGTGTCTTTGACATCTCTGCAGGCAATCCTTCTAATTGAACCCAGCGTTCAAAGCATTCCCAAGGCGTACGGCGGCCCGATCCCGAGGTAAACTTGGATGGCAATGCCAACTGTTGTGCAACCAGAGACCAGTTAAAGGTGTATTCTTTGACGAGAGCACGAAGTTTCTGATCTTCTTCCCACAGCCACTGCGATGGCGTCCTATTCTCAAAGAAAGCGACTGAAGGCATATTGAACTCGGTTGGTGGCCTGAATTGGTGCGCCGCCTGCAATCTGTCTCTAACATGCTTGTTCTCGGCGTTAAAAAGCGCAACCTCAGTCATTTCAGGAGGCAAGTCGTTCCTACAGAACAGCCTTCGTCCTGGAGTCGAAGGCATTGAGTGCTCTGCAGAAGTGCCGGCCCGGCTAGGTGGCGTAGAAGGCTCGTCCTCGGAATCATAGTCGAATCTGCTACGCTTTCTGGGCGGGCCCCTGATTTGCGAGACCAACTTGCCTGTAACGAATTTCGAAACAGGTAGAATTGGTGGTTCGGCTATCGAAAAAGGCGTGGCATCGCTAGCACCTTCAAGCATGGGTTCATAGAAAGGCAATTCACGGAACATGTGATCGCTAGCCGGAGTGCGGTCGATCTTCATAACTATGTCGTTAAAACCAAGAGAGAAAATACCAGTTGGAGGATCGGCGTGGAAAGGTGTTAGAAGCTCATCATCGTCTGCGTATGATTCGCTTTCAGTTTCGTGTGCACCAGAGGGTACAAGGTCTGGTGTTGGCGCATCGTGCATATCGTCGTCAGCTGTATGTTCCAATGTTGACTTCATGGTGCTTGCTTTGATCCGAAGAGCTACACGATCCTCGGGGCTGCTATGGACGTACTCGGCACACCAGTCAGCCAGGGTTGCTGCGAGAGCGCGCTTCCATTTCCTTTCCTCCTTAAAATCTGTCTGCATCCATTTCATTTCCAGAAGGAGCTGATCTTGGTGTGTGAAAGGACGCTCTGGCTCAGAAGACTTCTGCAACTGACGTAGCGACCATCTATTCGCATTCTGGAGTTGGTAGACACGCTTGAGTATCTTGTAGTCCTGATTTTCGCGAATCATGGCAAGGGTGCCAGCTGTGGACACAGTCTTCCGAGCAGACGCAACGAGTTCTTGCAAAGGCACGGACCGTGGAGGGTGGTGAGCTTGGAATTTGAACAAACCTTCCAAGTAGTCCCGACTCGAATCTTCAGAAGCACCTTGCAAGGATGCATAATCTTGATCATAGGGTTGCATAGTTTTGTATGACTTGACCGGGTTCTTTTTCGCAAACACCACTGTCGAAACCTCCATTGGCTTTCGGTCGTGTCGCGGGCGTTGCGGACTAGACAGATTGCTCGATTGGGGTGTCAATACGGACTTGTGCGCTGCATGGTCACTGATGATTTCTGAGACAGACTTCTGTCGAATAGCACCCGAAGACATTCGAGTTGTCATCCGCTCATCGCGCGGCGAGGCTTGCATAGATGTGTTCTCCGCCGGTGCCTCAGTCATGTCAAGATCAACATCTGCAGGGGGCGTAGGATGGTCTCCTGTCGGATTGCCTTTTAATGGCACAATAATCTCTGTAGTTTCACGATCCACGATGGAAGGTTCAGGTGCAGTTGTGGTCGGCGTAGGCAATGAATCCGCTGTGGGTTCTGGTTCCTGTGTTCCGTGTGCGAGAGCACCTTCACTAATGACATGTTCGGTTTCCTGTGTCATCGAGCGACCTGTATTACCTGTGGATTCGCTAAGAAGACTCTTTCCGTCTCGCGCTAAGCGTATAGCCTGCTCATCTTCAATTTGTTTTTCAACATCTGACGTCGGTGAATCAGGTCCGCGTGCACGCTCCCGAGCTTCTTTCATCTGTTTCTGTAACGCGCGTTCATGATCCTCTTTTACTTGCCGTGCCGCAGGGTCCAAAATATCATCATTGGAAACAAGGGGATGCGCAGGATCATGGAAGGCTTCTGTATCAGGGCTTGTATCGGGAGAACGGTGTGGCGCATGCGGTGTTGTTTGCGAATAAGGTCCTACAGTCGAGGGTGGCGAGGACACCACGTCGGTTGAGCCGTTGGTTTGTGGTATTGCAAGTCGCTCTTCCTCTTTCAGCTCCTTGTTCGCAGCATTCTCCAATTTGTGTTCCGTCTCTTGTAGTCGTGCTTCCTGAATCTCCTTGGGTGGTAAATGAACAACTTGTGGTGCTCTAGACTTATCCTCCACCGCATTGGCCATAGGTACATCCTGGTTCCCAGGTGCTGGATCGACAACAGACTTTGGATCAACTGAAGGCTCCTCTTGATCATCCACACTTTCTACGCCCGAATCCTGGATTGACGATGCTTGGGCAGTGCGCTGCGTTGCAGCAGAAGCCTGGCCAGGAATCTGCTCTTTGACAAAAGACGTCCTGGATGGTAGCAATACATCTGTAGCGGGGGCCACGGAAGGTCTTGAGGGGTGATTGTCACCGCTGTGCGTTAGTACATCTGAAGGTGGCGGTGGTTGTGTAACAGCAGACGGCGAGGCAGACGCTGCACGTAATTGCTCTTCCAGACTGGCGTCAGCGATAGGAGATAGTGACGACTTCGCAAAAGAAGAGTGCGCAGACTTTTCAGGATGCGCACAAGGTAGTGTCGACGATATGGGCAATTGTTCTCCAGAGAAAGGGAATGAAAGTGTCGCATCGTCAAAGTAACGACCTCTGCAAGGTGAGCTATGTCAGTGGAATAGAACGACAGTAGCAACAAGGAAAATTAATTCCGTGTTACAATAGATAAAATAGAACAAAGAGGGAGTTGAAAACATACTTGTCGATATCATTTTCATCTAAGAATCGATCTTCAAGTTGGTCCACCTGATTGTTGGTGGCCCACTTGTCAGGCGCATCCAGGTAGACTGTGTACTTGTAAAGCTCGCGCAGCTTGCGCTTGCGGGACTCATTGCACGTCCTATGCACCGCCAAATCAGCACCACAACACAATAATAAAACAAAACGAGCGATTTTTCGGTGTCGCATCGACTCGTAGAGTCGAATGAGTCGCAATGCAAGAATATAGGCGCGCAGTACTTACACGCTCTCATTCCGCTTCTCCTTAAGTAATGCATCACGATGACCGTCGAGGGACATATGAGGACCGCCGAACGGTGGCCGACATCCGTTGTTCACGAGTGTCGCCAATGTGATGGATTATGGGGGTTGTAGAGCGCGTTCGTTGATGAAAATGTGGTTGACAATACCGCTGAACTGATGGAGATCGCAGGAGGTTCGTGAGGGAACGAGGGCCACTTGCCTGCTCTCCGCGCACGTCTTCGTCACCGCCCTCACTTGCCCAGATAAGCTTTGCGCTAGCTACTCATCGGGCTAGACCATCCAGATTCTGCCGCTGGTTCTCAAAATTTCCAGGCCGCAAAACATCTGCACAGCAACAATACGTGTGACATCAGATCTCAAAATGGCTAAAAGGAAGAACGAAAATGTGGAGGATGCGCGAGTACCGAAGTCGTTAAAGAGTAGGAAGGAGGAAAGTGCACCAGTTACAAAGCAGGCTACAAAGAAAGCAGCTGTGCAGAGCAAGGCAGGTGCAAGCACTGGGAAGGTTGTCCCGAGTAAGAGCAAGGCAGCAGTACAATCAACTCACACAACTTCGGACAAAGCTTCAGACATATCAAGCTTTCAGATCATCACAGGATCATATGAGAGGGTGCTGCATGGCTTCGCTGCAGCGATTCCATCCGATCTTGTCGCAGGGCAGCACGATGCATCAGCACCAGAAGCCGAGAAGACCAAAGTGGAATTTACAGACACCTTCTTGTTCAACGCACATGCATCCGCAATTCGCTGCTTGGCCCTTTCTCCACTTTCAGAGGAAACGAACAAAGTCACCTTAGCAACTGGCGCAACAGATGAGCGCATTAACCTATACTCGCTCTCCACGGCACCACCAGTACCTTCAAAAACCCCTAAGCTCCCCAGCTTGACAGGAATCGCTATCACCGAAAACTCAAAAAACAAGGAACTAGGCTCTCTTTTGCACCACTCCTCAAACATTACAGCACTCTACTTTCCCACACGTGCTAAGCTCCTCAGCGCCGCAGAAGATAGCACAATAGCAATCACGCGAACCCGCGACTGGACTGCTTTATCTACCATCAAAGCACCTATTCCCAAACCACAAGGCAGACCGAGCGGTGACACCGCAGGGCCCGGCGAGGTTCCAAGCGGCATCAATGACTTCTCTGTGCACCCGAGCATGAAACTCATGGTCAGTGTGGGTAAGGGTGAGAAGTGCATGAGATTGTGGAACCTAGTGACCGGCAAAAAAGCAGGCGTACTGAACTTTTCCCGCGATATGTTAGCCTCGGTTGGTGAAGGGCGATTCCAGTCTGGCGAGGGTCGGCGTGTGATTTGGGATAAAGAGGGGGAAGAGTTTGCAGTTGCGTTTGAAAGAGGCGTGATTGTTTTTGGCATTGATTCGAAGCCGAAAGCTAGGATTGTACCGAGTCCGAGGACGAAGATCCATCAGATGCACTATCTGCCTTCTAACGACGGGTCAAACACGCTCTTGGTTTCAACAGAAGACGGGCGCGTCCTGGTTCACGACACGAGCTCGACAATACCTAGCGAGAATGCGGAAGGGAAAGAGGAGATACCATCCAGCAAACTAATTGCACAAATTGGCGGTCCGGCAGCGGGCATCACAGGCCGTATCAAGGACTTTGAAATCCTTCCCTACTCTACAACAGACATGTCGAAATACCTCGTCATCACCGGTAGTAGTGATGGTGCGGTACGTCTCTGGCTCATCAACGCCCCGGAACTTAAGGTCGTTGCAAAATCAGAGAAGGGCAGTGGATTCACAGCAAACCAAATTGGAAGGCTGCTTGCCACATACTCAACTGGCACACGGATAACGTGTCTCAAGGCATACCCTATGATAGGGGAGCCCGATGAAGAGGAGGAGGTTGTTGATGAGAAGATTGAAGCGGAGAGCGAGAGTGAGAGCGATGACAGCGAGTAGTATGAGCTTATGAAGCCTATGTAGTTGTATGTGATACCATAACGCATCCTGTTATGTACTTTTGCCTATGTATGTGTCTGCTTATATATTTGTTCATGACCTACATCACACTCCTCGACAGGTAACACAGAATGCTGATAGCGCCAAACAGATCCGCATATCTATCTTTTTCTCTGTCTACCCTACAAATTCATAGTGACCGTCATACTCCCCCCACTAACCAACAGTACCGGCCCCAATCCCTCTGTCAAAACCTCCAAATCTGACACATATTTCACACTCTCACTCTCGCTCTTACATGTGCCGTCCATAGGACTAGGCAGCGTCGTGAACACCACCGCAGTGTCCTCGCTTTGCCCACGTATTAATTCATTCAAGATGAGGTGTTGAGCGCGGCATGGCAGGTCATTGAAGGAGACTGGAACAGATCGCTGTGCTGGGTACCCTGAAGCCGGATATCCCGAGGCAGGCGAGGCAGTGGGCTGGGTGCTGGTCGATGGTGATAGAGCAGGAGAGTATTGTGGTGAGGAGGTGAATTGCGAGGCTGAGGGTGTGGAGCTGTCGGGGGGCAGTGCAGCGGCTGAGAGCGGATCCTGGTGTCGCACTACAGTTGGTGTGTCAACAAACATGATCGATGGCCCAACGACTTCTTTTTGAGCAACTGCAGTTCGAGGGACTGGCTTGGAAGTGAACTTTGGCAGGGACTCTCCGGACGGGATGTGCGGAGGAGCTCGTGAAGAGGAGGAAGCTTGAGATGTGGAGATCCCAGATGTTGAATTTGCGGCACTTCTCGCTTTTCTACCATGACTACGGTTTGGCAGGATGGCCATGTCAGAAGCAGCGGCATTAGGACACGATTTGAATGGTGTGACTGAATGACTGGAAGGATTTTTGCCCTTTGGCGAAGCATCTTTAGGTGACCCTTTCCATATAGCTTTTCTGAGGTCGAGTTTCTTGGACAAGAAAGGTATACCAGCGCCGGATGGGGCAGTTTTTGCTCTTCGGAGAGACTGCGGTCGCTGGATATCCGAGAGGTCGCTCTCGTCCCCTGAAGCATCCAAATCGTACTCATCAAAGTTACTGCCGTTCACACCCACTTCGCTCTCTGTTATCGCTGCTTCGTCATCGGCCTCATCTCCATCACTGATAGCGACACCAAAACTACTATCTTCTCTATGCTGGAAACTGGCGGGCAACCTCTGATTCTGCAAAACAGAGTTATTGCTGGTGTCCTCGGCATCGCTAACAGATGCCCTGCTCTTGGCTTGTCGAAGCACCTTCTGCAGCGCAGCGAATCGCTTTGGCTTGTTGTTGCGCCTCCCATGTTGGAAAGAAGCTGTAGGCCATTGACTTACCGCGTTGAGCAAATCTGTGGCTTGCGCCAATCCTTGGCTCGCGCTCATGAAGTCTGGCTGACGCAACCTCTTGATGTCCTGCCACCAACGCTCATCTTCAAGTGCAAAGTCGACATCCTTGGCGGCTTGTTCGAATTCACATTCGTCTTGCCCATTCACAATGACTTCATACATACTCAACTCGCCACTTGCGAGCCAGAGAACAATAACCTTGGTATGTGTCAGTGATGATTCGAACCCCTCCCAAAAGTACAACACATTCCGGTGTCAGAAGGGTGCTCCTATTTGGAATCTGAGGGCCCGCTTTATGCGACCGTAACTTACCTCTGCCTCAATCCGAAGATTTTGTAGCAGTGTAGTGACACGCACTCGCTCTTCCTCGACATCCGTCTCATACTCTACAAATACGCATATCCGCAACTTATATGCTCGCTTCCAAGAAGGCACAGTATGAAGTATGCATCCAAGTTGCAAAATGAGTGTATATGTGTCGAAGTTGGTTGTCAGGACGTTTTTGCGACTAGGTTCATCGCCAGCTGCAGCATTCTCTGCTGACATCTGAATCGGCCAGAGATCGATGTACTTCTTCGTTGGTTCTTCAAGCTCAGCACCTACCAGCCCCAACTGATCCATTGCACGTTTTACAATCGGCAATCGAGATGGAGGTAGCTCAAGGTCCTTGAAGCCTTTTGCGACGGCCACGTTCATATGGAGCCTGAGCACGAGGTCCTCGATAACCGTGACGTAGCTTTGTATTCCAACTGAACCCTCTGGTCTGATAGTATCCGTTGGCAATATGCCAGTGACTTTGTTTGACTGTTTGCGGTGAGCTGCTGCCTGAATGGCTTTGCGAGAGATGGAGTGGTTTGTAGCTTTGCTTGATGGCCGTGACGGTTGAGGTGACGGGATGCTCAGACCGGGCTGAGACTCTCTAAGCTCAGTGAGATTATAGGAACCCATAACGACGATATTCGGTCTCATACCACCCAGACCTGCACTTAAAACAAGGTTCCGGGTGCCCCACTCTACTGCAGGGGAAATGGCAACATTGACGAAAGCTTTAATTTTTGAGAAGTCAATGTACTTAGTCCACAGCGACTGCTGTCGTCTCGCTTCAGGCACGGCTGCACTGAAATCCGGAGATACAATGACATGTCCGAGTATGAATAGTCCACCTTTTTTGAGCGAGTTGCAAAATTGGATGAGCTTGTATTGGCGTCGTGGATCGTTCACCATCAGCAGAATCTGAGGTCTCCAGAATTTAACATGCTCTTGTCGAAGACGAAGAAGGTACTTGCGGACTTGGTGATAAATGAGGCTTTGGCTGACATCGCCCCATGGTTTAGGTGGTGTTGTGTAGTGGATGAGGATGAAGACAGTCAGGAGTAGAGCCACGCAGCCAGAGGCGTAAAAGCCATCCACAAAAAACATAGTCGCTCCACATGCTATTGTACCTACTGCTGCAGTTTGCCAATTGAAGAAGTGAAATGACGGTCGGAAGTTTGGTGCGGAGCCAACTTTGAGTAGGAAGCAAGCCAGATTGGTGACAAGAAATGTCATGAGGTAAGTCATTGTGATAAATGAAGCAATCTGATTGATGTCGGCAAACATGGTGAGTTGTGCAAGAGCGTATGTGAAAAGAATCGCGTAGATTGGCTCATCGGATACCTTTGTCCCTTGGCCGAAAATCGACAGCCCTGGTACCAGATGATCCCGTGCAAGTGCCTGGAGTAGTTTGGCAGAGCCTATGACGCCCATGAGAACTGAGAACAGCGATGTCGCGTATTCTCCAAGCAATATAACAACTCCGGATATGTTGGTAAGCTGTATGACGTTGGTGTTGCTGTAAAAGGTCTCTCTCCCAATCGAGGCTGCCATTGCGATGATAACCACAGTGTACAAGATAAACGTCAACCCAAGGCCGTACAGGGTGCCCTTTGGAATTGCCTTGGAGGGATGCTTCAGGTCTCCAGACATGCTAGCTCCGCTACGGCTGTCAGCGATTGACCAGGCACGTGCCGACAGTACTTACGCCAAGATGCCACCTGTAGCGGGAAAAAGAATCCCAAACAGATCCTGAAAATTCTCACGATGCTTACTGACGCTGCCAGCAGCGCCTTTTGTGAAATTCGGCATCATGTTTCCGCGGAGTGTATCCAAATTAAAGCCAGTGAAAACAATTCCGTTCTTCGAGTCCACATAAGGATCTTTTATTGCTGCTGAGACCGGTATGCTGATGATCGCAATCAGCAGTATAACCAACAAGCCATTACTGCAACGGGCGAAAATGCCACTGCCAGCTAAACAGACAAGCGTACAGAATAGAAGTACGACCGTAGCCCAGAGGAACTGCCACCAATAGCTTTGAGGCATCCACTGAGATATGGAGCCAGTACGACGACCGAAGTTTTCGATGGTGCAGTCGACCAAACCAACGGCATTCAGACTAGTATTGAAGACAAGTCCTAGGTAGAATACGATACCAATAGATCCGCCGAACTCAGGGCCTGTAGTCGTGGTCAGCTTTGTGCAAGAAGTAGCTGTCAGCGTTTGCAGAGGCAGGGGATTCTGTAACGAGATATACTGACTGACCAAGACTGCGCGATATCAGATAATATGCCCCTCCACCTCTTACGGTGCCATTCGTCGCAATTGCCGAAATAGACATGGTGGTGAGGAGATTGATAGCATAGCTAGCTACCAGCATACCTGTGATTGTCAGCACGTTATCTCTTGATGTGGCTGCAGCATGCCTAGTGACCCTCTCTTTATCGCCCCCTGTTCTTGATGGCCCAGCAAACCTCACAATCCCCAAAGTCGCCTTGACGTTTGTAGCTGAACACTGTCTAGCCTTCAGGGCAGGCAATGACTGGAAAGTTTACCTAGCAATACTACAATGAGAAATCTCACCTATCATGCCCATCACACCGCTCTGACCTAGGATAAAGCCAAATCGTAAGAACATCAAAATGCTCAAAACATTGAGGGTGACAGGCACAAAGACACCGGCGAAAGTGCCGAGCTTGTCAGTGCCTCCCACGGGTCTAGGAAATGCGCCCGGTCTGGGCTTGGAGACCTTGCTGATAGCTCGTTGGCTACCGTTGGCATCACTTGAGGTCGATTTCGACCGCGACAGGTAGAAGATGTTGCAGAACCAGCTCCTCAACCATTCGACACCATGATTCTCTTCCTCAGCTGTTTCCTGAACATCATTGAGAAGCGGAGTTCTCTCATTGGGTGGAGGCGAGTTTTGTGCAAAGGACCGTCGATGCAGTCGTTCAGAAGCGTCAGTTGCTGTCCTGGCTGCGAAGTTGGAGTGGGACCTTGACGGCGTATGCCTTGTTTGTTCATCGTTAACATCAGCCATAGTCCGGTTGGTGATATTGATGCGATTGAAGTTGAGGGTCTAGGTATGGGTCGTGGATGCGCAGACCGCCTATCGGCCCGTTGATGCAGAAGTTCGAGTCAAGTGATGTAGACATGGGGAAGAGACGGACAAACATGCCACAGCTATTAAGACGAGCGGTTTAGCGATGACGATGGGCGTAAGTCACTGATTCAGCCAAGCGTAGCTGGCGGCTTAGCACGATCCGCCTCTACGAAGCATTTTGACCGTTGCAAGGGTGCAGGATGCAGGTGATCCCACGCACGCCCCACGCGCCGCCGCCCGTATCTAATGACCTCAGACTGGGGCACTGTTGCACATTCCTCGATCAGCTTCGTATTTGCTTCCATCCCATCTTTACTCACTCATTACTTTTGCAACTATCTGGTGTGACAAAAGAGAGCCTCGTGGTGAGTTCATGCAGCTCTTGGGCCCACCATAACTTTTTTTGGTTAACGTGTACCGTGCAGATATCTATCACCGCCTTTACACACGAATACACGAATTCTGATTGGAAGTTCAACAGAAAGCTCGATACCACGCGATAGACGCGATATTCACAGCTGCCATGGCAAAAGACTCTCCGGAGTCGTCGAAGCCGATGGCGGTCCCTCTGTCAATAGAATCAGGTCGAAGCTCACCTTCCCAGTCTATCTCGTACTCGATTCCACGCGCAGAATCGACTGCAAGACTTGGCTCACCTGTACCTTCTTCTGTCCAGTCTCGCACGCCAGTAGTTGGACAGATACCGACTCCTGCCCAACTTGAAGAAGTGTCTCCGTTGCCTATAGAAACACCGTTGGCTGGACGTGCTGAGCAGAAATCTTCGCTTCCAGGTCCTGGCACATCAGCGTTATCTTCAGCGCTGAAGGATTCTCTCGATAGAAGCCCTGCAAGGTTTGCTCCAACATCTGCCACACCACAGTCGCCTACAGTCAATGCTGCTGCTTCAGGTCGCGGCCCCCCAAGCAATTTCGGCTCCTACGACGGCCGCGGTCGTTCTCCCGTACCTTACGAAGACCCTGAAATCGTGCGCCGACATTTGGTGGGACAGTATGGGTCGCCTAGCAGGTCAACCCGGGGTTTTGGCGGCGACGACGAGTCGCGCAGCAGAAGAGGAGAAGAGGATGAGGACGAGGAGTTCTCTAGTTTGCAGCTTCAGGGCGGTGATATCACCAGGCAGATATACAGATGGAGCGAACAGCAGGCTGCTGAAGAGCGAGGGAAAATGTCTCGCAGCAAGAGCTTCCATGCTTCACGCCCAAAGGACGACAATGATATCAGCGCATCATCGATTCGACAACCAGGAGGGTTTCGTCGGCAGTATCTGCGTAACAACGCCCCAAGTCCGTCCCCAGCACCTGGCCCCTCTGGTTACGGTACCGCTGGAGCACCGGCCCGACAACCGGCTCAGCCCTTCACAAGCAACTTTCTCGAATTCTTGACTCTTTACGGACACTTCGCTGGTGAGTCTCTTGAAGACGATGATGAAGTACTTGGCCCCGATGAGTACTTCTCCTCAGATGCTTTGGATTCGGGCGAGCATTCTGAAGACGAAGGACGTGAGTACGGTGAATCAAGCGCCCTTCTTACGCCTGGCAAACGGAGAAAGAGGAAGCCAAAGCCAGAGGGTAAGGGCACACCTACAGGCGCGGCTATGCTGCTCCTTAAATCCTTCGTGGGCACTGGTGTCCTCTTCCTGCCCAGGGCGTTTCTCAACGGTGGCATGGCCTTCTCGAATATAGTGCTTCTAGCTGTTGCGGGACTGTCGTACTTCTGCTTCGTGCTGCTCGTCGACACTCGTCTTGCTGTTGAAAGCTCATTTGGCGACATGGGCTTCCATCTGTACGGCAACTGGATGCGTAACTTGATCAACTTCTCTCTTGTCATCTCTCAAATAGGGTTCTCGTCTGCTTACATTGTCTTCGTTTCCGAAAACCTTCAAGCATTCGTTTTAGCCGTCACCAACTGCGCGACCTTCATCGACATCAAGTATATGATCTTGATGCAAATGGTTGTATTCCTGCCGCTATCACTATACCGCAACATCAACAACATTCAGAAGCTTGCGCTCATTGCAGACGCTTTCATTCTCTTGGGCCTGGTCTATCTCTACTACTACGATTTGTTCACTATCGTTCACCAGGGCGGCATTGCCGATATTGCGAACTTCAACCCCAAGGACTGGACACTGTTCATCGGCACGGCGATCTTCACATTTGAGGGCATTGGCTTGGTAATCCCGATTCAAAGTGGTATGAAAGACCCGAAAAAATTCCCCAAGGTTCTCGGTGGCGTCATGATTCTCATCACTGTTGTCTTCGTCAGTGCTGGAGCTCTTTCCTATGCCGCCTTTGGTTCCAAGACCAAGACTGTCGTTCTGCTCAACATGCCTCAGGACAACAGATTTGTCAACGCTGTACAGTTCATTTACTCCCTCGCTATCCTGCTCTCGACACCTCTGCAGATCTACCCGGCTATAGAGATCACTAGCCAGCAGCTATTCAGTAGGACAGGCAAATACAACCCATTCATCAAATGGAAGAAGAACTTCTTCCGTTTTTTCATGGTTGTGCTTTGCGCTTGCATTGCCTGGGCAGGTGCTGGCGATCTTGACAAGTTTGTCAGCCTTGTGGGTAGTTTTGCCTGCATCCCGCTCGTCTTCCTTTATCCTGTAAGTCACCTATACTCTCATTCTAAATCGATGCAGCAGCTGATTTGTTTGAAGCCTATGCTCCACTATCGAGCTGTCGCCCGCTCAACGATTGCACGCACCCTTGACATTCTCATGTGCATTGTAGGCCTAGTTGCTATGGTCTACACCACATCTCTTACTGTTCAGAGCTGGGTTGAGGGAGGCAAACCCAAAACCCCGGGGTATTGCGATGGCCATTAAACTCGATTTACATGCGCAGCCTCTCGTCTTCTGTCACACGTACACGAGAGCGGGTTTCATGTAACATAGGCCCAAGCTGGTCGGATATAGAGCGACTCGATAGAGCAGGAACCAGCTGTACTTACTTATATATGTTTTTATAAGCACCTATTACCTGCCATCTGAAATAGTCATACAGCCCTCTGAGACATGTCACATGCGAACAATACTGTATATCGGTGCGCTTTCACTCGTAACTACAGGGCGTGGATTCGCCAAACATTGCCTGGTCAGTTATTGTAAGGCTGAAGTGCGGCTGACATTAGCGTGATGCGACATGGCACGCCTCACTACTTTCTGACAAGTCCTCCACTTGTTCCCACTCAGCACTGTGAAAAGGATCCCATGGTGGTCATTGTCACGACAGGAAAAGGAGGCCTGAATGTTCAAAGGACCTGGGTATCGTCTCGGCAAGCCTGCCTCATAGCTGGATATGCGGTATGCATAATATCGACAAACTGGCTGGCTGCAACGGTAAAGCGTGCAGTAGTGTGCCGCATCATTCACCGTACAATTATGAACCAGGTTGTACATGTCCTGTTGATGCAAGGCATATGGCGAGTGTTGTCTTAGAGTAGTTGTGTGAAGGCCTCTGGGGCTGTCCCAGCATGTGTAAACGTGAACAGGGTACGTGAGCTGATAGGACTACTTGCGGCGTCTCACACCGACGCCACAAGCCGCCATGTTGAGCTCATCTCTGCATTGCCGTCCTGTATGAGAAAAGGCTTTCATACTGATAACAACTATGCAAAAAAGACTCCTGATGCACGGTAACTATTATGACAATTCTGGTTGAATGCACTGATGGTAACAGCATGAATCGCAGGTGGGGCGCTGGACAACGAGCAAGACCAGGGACAGAGAGAGACATGCCGTGGTTCTTGCTATGTTTGCAAAGCTCTCAGTGAAGAAAACACCAAAGTAGCATATGCGCTTACAGGAAAACAAAAGCTTGTGTAACTGGAATCGATTGGCGACCGTAAGAGATTCCTTGTCTGGGACTCTTTCCCACAAGGATGGCGCTGCTGACGTAGTTTGAGCACCTGTTCTCGGCACTACGGTATGATTAGAAACACGCCCTTCAGACTATGGTAAGCAACCCATGGCACCTTCGACGGCCATAGCGATGCACGCCACCAGACATGAGAATTGAATGCGCCGCAAAATAGCATCGTGAAGAGAAAATGCTCAAGCGTGGTTGGAAAAAAAGATGGAATTGGGTATGGTGTTCCTATGTTTAGGCCTGCTGCGCCTCGCGTCCCTGAGCATCAATACACAGTAGCGGCTGATCAGGAACAACAACGGCAGCCATGTCCGACGCACTGGCGGGCTGCCGAGCAATGACGTTTGAGTGAATAGGAGACATCTTTTAGAAATGGATTTTTGATGCTGAGGTGGCATTAGCGCTTCGGACGTGAGAGGCAAGATGAAAGGGTGGTGTGGTTAGGATCAAGCAGCGCCACCAGATTATGATTAGCGGGGGGGCAGAGGTGGTAGCTTGGAGAAAGGTGGAGCTCGCTGCATGCTTGGCCTGTTCAGATACAAATATCACCAATACCGACCGCCTTTTCGTTCCTCTCATATCATCTTTCCTCTCTCTCTGCATATTGCTCAGCACTCTTCAATCGCACGACACGCCCTTACGATCGTTTCCCTTCTTCTAGTCTCACACAGTTCTTTCGTTTCCTCGCCATGTGGTAAGAACTGCCCCACCTGTGTTATGAGCTGTGATCGACACAGCAGAATAGAGACTGACAACGACGGTGAACAGTGGAATTTTCGGGTACATCAACTACCTTGTGGAGAAAGACAGGAAGTACATTGTTGACACACTCGTCAATGGTATGTAGCTTCTCGGCTGCACTTGCAATCCAGAGTGACAGCTTGCCCTCAGCCCAATGGACCACTCTAACAACCACCCCAACAGGTCTTGCACGTCTAGAGTACCGCGGTTACGACTCCGCTGGTCTGGCGATTGATGGCGACAAGAAGAACGAGGTGTTTGCAGTCAAAGAGGTTGGCAAGGTTGCTGCACTTAAGAAGCTCGTCGACGAGCAGAACTTCGACCTGACCAAGGTCTTCGATTCACACGCTGGTATTGCTCACACTCGATGGGCCACCCACGGTCCTCCTTCGCGTGTCAACTGCCACCCTCACAGGTACGTTATTTCTTCTGAGCTGGTTGCACGGCGCGTGGCGTGCTCAGGCTGTAACTGTTGAGCTCCCGCGGGTTCGCCGATCCTGCCGTGTTACGTTTCATTACGCAACCCTCGAAGATGTAGACTAACTCTTCTGTTACTGCAGGTCTGACCCCAACTGGGAGTTCTCAGTTGTCCACAACGGTATCATTACAAACTACAAGGAGTTGAAGACTCTGCTCGAGAGCAAGGGCTACAGATTCGAGACCGAGACTGATACTGAAGCTATCGCGAAGCTCACTAAGTACATCTACTCTGAGCACCCCGATCTCAGCTTCCCCTCCCTGGTCAAGGCTGTCATCAAGGAGCTCCAGGGTGCTTTCGGTCTTCTCATCAAGTCCATCCACTATCCCCATGAGGTCGTCGCCGCCCGCAAGGGTTCGCCCCTTGTCATCGGTGTCCGAACACAGAAGAAAATGAAGGTCGACTTCGTCGATGTCGAGTACAACGACGAGAACACTGCTCTCCCCGCCGAGAGCGCTTCCCACAACGTTGCTCTGAAGAAGACCAACAACCTCCTCGCACCTCCTGATAAGTCGCTTCTCCACCGCTCGCAGTCGCGCGCCTTCCTCTCTGACGATGGCGTTCCCATGCCCACCGAGTTCTTCCTCTCCTCCGACCCAGCCTCCATCGTCGAGCACACCAAGAAGGTTCTGTACCTTGAGGATGACGATATTGCGCACATCCACGAGGGCTCGCTGAACATTCACCGCTTGAACAAGGATGATGGTACCTCCAATGTCCGTGCTATCCAGACCCTGGAGATTCAGCTCCAGGAGATCATGAAGGGCCGCTTCGATCACTTCATGCAGAAGGAGATTTTCGAGCAGCCCGAGTCGGTCGTCAACGCTATGCGTGGTCGTCTCGATGCTGAGAACAAGACAGTTACTCTCGGTGGCCTCCGCCAATACCTTGCAACCATTCGCCGATGCCGCAGGATCATCTTCATTGCTTGCGGTACCTCATACCACTCTTGCATGGCTGTTCGCGGTATTTTCGAGGAGTTGACTGAGATCCCTATTGCTGTCGAGCTGGCCTCCGACTTCCTGGATCGCAAGGCTCCTGTCTTCCGTGACGACACCTGCGTGTTCGTCTCCCAGTCTGGTGAGACTGCCGACTCGCTGATGGCTCTTCGCTACTGCTTGGAGCGTGGTGCTCTGACCGTTGGTGTTGTTAACAACGTCGGTTCCTCCATCTCTCTCCTCACCCACTGCGGTGTCCACATCAATGCCGGTCCTGAGATTGGTGTTGCCTCTACCAAGGCTTACACCTCCCAGTTCGTCTGCATGGTCATGTTCGCGTTGTCTCTCAGCGAGGACCGTGCATCCAAGCAGAAGAGGCGTGAGGAAATCATGATTGGTCTCACAAAGATCTCGGATCAGTTCAAGGAGACACTCAAGCTTGACGAGCCCATCAAGAAACTTTGTGAGCGCTTCAAGGACCAGAAGAGTTTGTTGCTCCTCGGCCGTGGTTCTCAGCACGCTACTGCTCTTGAAGGTGCCCTGAAGATCAAGGAAATCTCCTACCTCCACTGCGAGGCTGTCATGTCTGGAGAACTCAAGCATGGTGTCCTTGCTCTGGTTGACGAGAACCTGCCCATTGTCATGATTCTCACTCGTGATGACATTTTCGCCAAGTCGCTCAACGCCTACCAGCAAGTCATTGCTCGTAGCGGACGACCAATCATCATCTGCAACAAGGACGACCCCGAGTTTCCTACAGACAAGACTGACAAGATTGAGGTTCCCAGCAACGTCGACTGCTTGCAGGGTCTGATCAACGTCATTCCTCTGCAGCTCATGTCGTACTGGATGGCGGTTGCTGAGGGCGTCAACGTCGATATGCCCCGTAACCTTGCTAAGTCGGTTACCGTCGAGTAAGCAAACAGACTGTATGAGAGATTTAAAATTGGCGTCCCCAGAGTGGTCTGGATATGATATGTACGGATTTGACTGGTGTTATGAAAGTTCTTGGATGGAGTTGCATGTTATGAACATCTAGATGGGTCGGCTGTTGTATTGAACCCAAGAGGGTCGATGTCAGCCCGGAATGAACAAAAATTTCTGTTGTAAAGCCTATTACACTGCTGCGTTGTGCTTTGTATTTGGAGATAACAAAGTTCTGCTGGTGTTTCGAATCCAAGCACCGACTAAGGGTCCTGTGTGATGACGCGACTCGAGATCCCTGTCGCGATCGCGGGGCCAGCTCGCTTTGCCCTGGCGATTCCGTTCCTGCATTCCAGCTCTCCAAGCAGCGGTACCGATACCCCACACACATCAACCATCGTATACCTTTCCTATCTTCACGCAGGAATCCTTCGGCCTATAAAATCTTCAAATTGACATGGCTATTCTCAAAGGTCCCGGCGAGCCGAAGAGCTACGATGGTGTGTACCCCGCTATCTCTCCCCCACCCTTCTAACGTCCATATACACATTTAAATGTACTTACTCTATAGGATGGCCTTACAATTCCCATTTGAAGCATGTGTTGACAATGTCTAGGTTCGAGCCTTCGTATTGGCATCATCCACGCACGCTGGAACACTACGATTATCGACGCCCTCCTGGATGGCACAAAGAAAGCGCTCGCACAAGCCGGTGTGAAGGACGAGAACATTGTGATCCAGAGTGTGCCAGGAAGCTATGAGCTCCCATATGCCGTCAAGCAGTATGCCGCTCCATTTTTCCAGGACTCCATGCTAGCAGCTTCACGCTACCCATTAGAGTAACGAAATGAATGATTGCTAACGTCTGGGTCAACCTAGATTATACTCTGCATCACAAGTCCAGTCCTCATCTACAGGCGTCGTGGGCGCCGCCGCCGACCTGCTCGGCTCCGTGTCGGACCTCAGCCAGCTCTCTGTATCTGGCTCTTCCTCCGCGAAATCGACTGCGCCGTTTGATGCAATCATTGCGATTGGCGTGCTTATCAAAGGCGAGACGATGCATTTTGAATACATTGCAGACGCTGTGAGCCACGGCCTTATGAGGCTGCAGCTTGACGGCAATGTGCCCGTTATTTTTGGCCTGCTCACTCTCCTTAGTGAAGAACAGGGCTTGTATCGTGCGGGAATTGCGGGACCGGGGAAGAATGAGGGACACAACCACGGCAGCGATTGGGGGAGTGCGGCAGTTGAATTGGGAGTTAAGAGGAAGGGATGGGTTGAAGGGAAGTTTGTTGATTAGGTATAAACTGCCACACCCCACACCAGGAGATCCAGTGGATGAAACAAGGAAAACATTAAAGCGCAGTAGACTGGATGGTAGGTCTTATATATTGGACAGGGCAAAATCTATGTGGCGGGCACTCAACAGCTTCGTATCATCAAATCAAGAGCGTGATCTCCTTGCACGGCTCCATTTCGCCATCTGTTGCTGAAGAGGACCTCAAGCTCACAAATGCAGCTACATGTACTTTGGCAAAACGTCCCTTAACAGCTGTTACTGATCTAGTTGTCCCAGCAATATGAATGCACATGCGTCCTTGGGCCCAGGCTAACATCGTTGTTCTTAAACTTCGACCTGTGAGGGATAGTTGTTGCGCTACCCCAAGTGCCCATCTTCAATTGATAATAGCGTCCTGCGCCTGCCTCTTCACCCAATCCCATTCGATGTATTCTCCATCCTTGCCACTATGCTGTCACTGCCACCTAATTATTTTGTCACAACAGCCTGCGCTGCATTCGCAGTGGAATCTCGATCCTATATTGCTCGGTGCAGCGTGACACTATTCACGGGGATTCGTTGTTTCTTCGTGCTCGACGGTTCTTCGTGTATGGTGTGTACCTATATTTGGTCATGGCGAATAACAATACACCCTCCTTACCCCTAAAGGGCTCTGCCACGTATCCTATACGCAATCACTTTCAATAATATCACAAGTCCATCACAGGTGTTCCGCGTTCAATTACACATGTGCGTACAGTTACGCATAGTCGATGTGGGTGAGCGATGACCTTGCCAGGCTGTGCGTCGTCTGTGGAGCAACACAATCGTTGTCTGTATGCTGGTTTCATGAATGTCTTACTCCATGTTATGACAACCCCAAACGCATATACGCCTTCCAGGTGCACTCAGTGAGTGATACTTGGCGTCGCGTGCATGGTTCGACCAGGCATCGCCCCTCACGTGAGCGGTGGCATGCCTTGGGCTATTTATTAATGTCTTTCTAGCCCTTCCAATACTATCTCGTCCGACAGTTTCGCATTCGGATGTTTACATATTCTGTTATGTATCGTTGATGCGAAGATCGATGACGTCGCTGGGCTGAACGACACCTGAAGCACGCTGTGGATGGAAACCGATGCGCGTGGGTGTAGAGGTATTCTACAATAAAATCATGATGCAGGATATAATTCAGGAGTCTGCGCGACTGCTTCGTACGTGTATCGATATGTCGAGCTGTTTAATGAATATGTGATGGTTGGTTGTCGATGCAAGATCGCATCGGCCAGGGGCGGTTTCTGGGAAAGTGCAGCCCGTGCACGCTCTCCGCTGGGTCTAATCTTCGAACGACGTCTCATTCCAAGCCATCATCCGCCTGCCGCCAGCCGTCTGCCTGCGCAAACCGCTGTTGCGTGCTCGCTCGTCTCATCTTTGTACTTCTCATCACTTCTCAGCTGCGTCGAGCGAGTTGTGAGTCGCCGGCACGCTCTCACCGCGTCGGTCGCGCGTGTGGATCCCATCCTTCCAACCCTGCAGGACTGCCGAGTTCAGCACCGCGTCTGATATTGTTTTCGGCCGCTCAGCACACAACACCTAATACAGTAATGGCGCGGGGAAAGGTTTGCTAGATTGACGGACACCAGCTATTTTGGTGCGCCGTGGCAGTAAGACGACCAATATAACAAGCACTGGCATTGGGCCAATGCCAAAGGAGAGACATTGTGTGTTTAGAAGAACACAGCGATAAAAACATTCGCGTCGCGCAGATCGAATCAGATTCAGAATCACAGGTGAAAGCATCCCAAGTAGCCAAACGTCCACTCAGACAGGAGCACCGTTCAGTACATCTTCACTTGTCAACCATGAGCAGCGCTTCTACCACCTACTGAACGTTCTCTCAAACTGGACACCTACACCTCTGTTTCTGCGAACAATATATACTTCCCCCATTTTCGACATCTAGCACCATGTCGCGTTCTGGTCAACGGATAATACTGCAACCTCTCACACCTTTGACCAACACAGACTCGTCTCCGCCTGGCAAGCAACCCAGTCCACGGTCCTCGAGATCTTCACACGAGACGATGCACAAGACTGCCGCCTCGCGTGCAGCGCCATCGAGCGCGCCAACCAATGGCACCGACACCATCACACCCATAAACACACCGCCCGAGACGCGGATCTCAATCTTTCCTGCAGATGGCGTACTCGGTCAACGCATCACATACGATCCGCTCCTCGACTCGAAGTTGGACAAGAAGGCTCGCCAAGCGCGGCCGCCGACATATAAACAAATACTGGATAAGGTATGAAGGCTGCACTTGATATGACCGGATGTGGTCGCCCTGTGACATTAAGGCTAACTTAACTTGTGTTACAGGGCGACCCGTCTCCCCCTCCTGACCCTCGCCTAGCCATTGCTGGCTACAGTACGGGCTCGTACGTCATAAAGACCGTTGGGCCAGCGGCGCCAAAAACAAAACTACGAATAGCACCCTATGTTGCAAAGCCTTACTCTTTTGATGCGCGCATATCATGTGGCCCTGGGCCTGCTACTCAAGTGGTTGTAACTGGCTTCGACCCACTCACCGCAGATGTACAATTGCGCGGCTTCTTCTCCACATACGGCGAAGTTGAGAAGTTGCACAACCAAGTTCACCCTGACAATGGAAGCCCCTTGGGGATCTGTCTCATCAAATTTCGAGACACTGCGCCTACGCGCAACACGCCTGCGATCAAAGCATCAACATCTGCGAAACGCGCAGAGCGTGAGGGTACAGGGCAGCGCATTGGCACAGGCACCAATCCGGTTAGGGTCCACACAGATCGCGAAGGTAGAAGATGCGCGAAGCTGGTTGATATGGCGGTGCAGCAGACTCGCAAGGAGCAAGAGAAGCTGCGGGCCAAACTTGCTGCTCAATCAGCCAAGACTCCTGCTCTCTCCACATCTGCCGGCTTTGATCTACCGGCAAATGTGCCCAAGGGGCCTTCCGGCAAAGGTACACGCCCGCTGATACCGATGCCACGAGAGCCCCTGTCACGTAAGGCTGCGCTTTCCTATCTCATCGAACGAGAGCCGATCAAGCCCACGATGAAGCGAACACCGTATCTTTTCATTGCGCATCAATACGTTCCCGTATTGAGCACAACGGTTGATCATTTGAAGAGGCGTCTGAAGAACTTCAAATGGAGTGCGGTTCGTTGCGATCAGACTGGATACTATGTCACCTTTGAAGAGTCGAAACGGGGCGAAGATGAGGCTGTTCGATGTTTCCGTGAGTGCCACATGCAAGCATTGTTCACCTACGTGATGAACATGGAATGCAACCAGTACGGTGACCCACAATACGAGCGAAGCCCGAGCCCAGAGCGGGTCATAGCGGATAAAAAACGAAAGGCTATTGAAGAGCGAATTGCTGAGGAGGAAGCTGCAGACCTGGAGTTTGAAAAGAAGCAAAGAGCCGATTCACTGGATCCTGTCTTAGCAGCTCTCGATCAGCTCAAGCATGAACTATCTGAGAAGCTGCTTGGAGATATTAAAACTCGCATTGCAGGCCCCGCTTTGCTGGATATCATGTCTTCAGAGCGCCAGGCTGCAAAACGTCGGAAGCTGAACATCCAGGACCCACAGACCAAGGAGAATAGCATGAGTCTACCCTCGATGCTAGCACCCACTTTGGATCCCTTTGCAGCAGTAACGCCTAAAGGACGCAGTAGTGCCTTCGGTGGACGGCGTGGACGAAATGCACTTGGGCCTCTCGACCACAACAGGCGGGGGAAGAAGCCTCTTCGAGTCGTCAATGCGTTTGCAGATGAGCGGAGAAAGGCATCCGCGCCAAAGCCAAAGGTTGCACGAGGTCTTCATCGACAGATGTTGGAATTGTTCGAACCGGCCGACGAGTCGGATGATGAAGGCCGTAGTACACTCACACGCGGTACGGAAGAACAAGAAAGTCGACCCATTAGCCGCGCCCACTCTACCGATCTCGAAGATGAGGAAGAATCTTCAAGAGCCCATCGTGCGAAGCGGCGGCGCATCGAGTCTGGGTGGGGCGATGAAAGCGACGAGGAGATGGACGACACACACGCTAGGAGTCTGCTTGCTCATTGTATTCACAAAGATCCCGAGAACATGGCGGAGAAAGAGTTGGAACAAGTGCTTGCGATTCTTCCGCGTTCTTCGCCAATCTGGAAGAAAGCAGAAAAGGCACTCAAAGGGTTCAGGCGATTACGAAAGATCGAGCAAGAGGCGGATGCAATTTTTGGGGTGGAGACACCACCAGAAGACAAAGTTGAGCCCACAGTTATCATTACTCAAGATGAGGAAGCCTCTAAACCCATCGAGACAACTGAAAAGGAAGTACCTGTTCCGGCAAAGAAAGCCATTACCAAACCGAAGAAGAAGACCAAGAAACAGCTTGAAGAGGAATCGAAGGCTGCAAAGGCAGAGGTCACAGAAGAGGTTACAGATATCCCAGAAATTGTCGAAGAGCAGCTCGAGGTCAAGAAGCCTGAATTGGTTACAGAAGTATCTATCGCCGAAGAGACACCAGAAGAGGACGACCGCAGCTCTGTCTACTGGGGCGTGTCCTCAGTCGAACCTCGGAAAACAGTCGAGGACGATCTCAGTGTGGTAATGGACATCGACGGCTGGCAACATATGCTCAAGGATGATGAGGATTTGAAACATCTCAGAACCGCTTTGCAGTCGATCACTCCAGCTGAGATTCAGGATGCGCAATCATGGGCATGGAAGCAGAAGTCGATCAAACACCTTAACAACTCTGGCGAAGCAGGCGTGTCTCGTAAGGAAACTAAGATCGAAGGTTACTACGTGCCCAACCCCACTGGATCAGCAAGGACAGAGGGCGTCAAAAAGATCCGGGAGTCCGAGAAGTCGAAGTACCTGCCTCACCGTATTCGTGTTGTCAGGGAGCGTGAGGAACGCCAACGGCGTGCGAAGCAGGAGGACAAGTCTGTCATCTCTGTGGAAGGCTTCAAGTTTCAAACTGGTTCACAGAAGGCATCCACCGCCAATTCTCGTGCAAATCGTGCCAACAACCGTCGAATGGTCAACGACATCAACATCTCAAAGGTCTCCGGTGCTGAAGGTGATGCTTTGCGCTTCAACCAGCTGAAGAAGCGCAAAAAGCTTGTCAAGTTCGATCGATCTGCCATTCATAATTGGGGTCTCTATGCGGAAGAGAATATTGCAGCAAACGATATGATCATCGAATACGTTGGCGATCGAGTACGTCAACGCGTGGCCGATCTTCGAGAAGCCAAGTACGACATGCAAGGTGTTGGATCCAGCTACTTGTTCCGTATAGATGAAGATACAGTCATCGATGCAACCAAAATGGGTGGCATTGCGCGTTTCATCAACCACAGCTGTACGCCAAATTGCACAGCGAAGATTATCCGAGTGGACAACTCCAAGCGCATTGTCATCTATGCCCTACGGGACATCAGCCAGTGTGAGTCATCAACGGTGTATATATCACAAGTTACGAAACTGACTTTTGAAAAGACGAGGAACTCACATACGACTACAAATTCGAGCGTGAAATTGACGCTACTGACCGCATTCCTTGCCTCTGTGGTTCAATCGGCTGTAAAGGTTTCCTCAACTGATTGCATCGCAGTTTACATTATTTGGATCTCGCTTGTTCTCAACTACGCTAGCTCAATCGTCAGTATATGTTTCAGTGCTTCTTCAACACTAGCAGGATGGAAAGGGTTGGTCAGGGCCTTTGCGCTTTGGAAGAGATTGCATTTACCGGCGTTCCACATTCTTCAGGCAGAACCCTTGACACGATGTGTTATTCGAACGAAAGCTGTACAGGTTTGTTCAGTATGTCTGGGACTGTCCATGTTGGGCGACAGTCTTATTTGCATCACATTTGGTGTTTCATTACATATACTATTCTGCTATGCGTCTTCAGTTGGTAGGACGGGACGAGCGACGATGTACGCATCGCCTGCTTACGAAGCAATGGGTAGACTGCTTGATCTATTTGCGGATGTGACGGCATCTCGCATGCCTTAGCTATAGTTGATTGAATGGATGAGTGAGAAGATAAAGATCTAAGTTTTTTATAATACCGCTGAGTTGATGTCTGAGCAAGTATCCCGATCATGTGAAACCGGAGATGCGGCCGAGAGTGAGTCAAGGTTGAATGATTCGCGCCAATGCATCATCAGTGGACGTATAAACCATCTTGGGCATATGTAGATGATCCAAGACCCAAAGGACTGTTTCGGTCCCGCATTTGCTATGTCGAACTGCATACTATATCTGGACTAGTTCACAACAAGCTCCTCTTTCCATCCACGTCAATGTTTTTACCACATTCCTTCTAGCACGCACAAATGTAGCACTCAGTTCCGCTATTTGGTACTGTCCTGCACGACGTAATTACTCCTTTCGTCCTTTACTGACAAACAGCATCCCCTACTGAGCTTGATGCGGCATATACACGCATCTGTTGTTACTATTGAAGTTATACTGAAATACTAAAAGCGGCCAATGGTATTTCGTGGTAAGCTTTCGAAAGCCTGCCAACGATGCCGTGAAAGACGACTTCGCGTGAGTACTACAACCTGTACATATCCTGGGTTTCTCCACAATTGCTGATTTCAGATGCAGTGCGACTTTCAACGTCCTACAGTACTAGGGAATTAGTCTGTTCGCACCAGCACGGACCTTTTCCGCAACACCAAACACGAGACCAACCCTCCTAACTTCAATCTCCTACTGCA